>UELX01001591.1:0-41322 GCA_900480035.1 Eupelmus urozonus | reverse complement strand
ATTATATATAGTAAAAATAAAATCTCGTTAAAACATGTTGCTGAACTAGTTTTAACAGTGATACATATATAGAATAGATTTAGGTTATTTGGCATTTAAATATACTGGTCTTTGGATAGTTAAACCAAATATTTTTAAAGTCAACTTTACTTTAATTGAAAATATTTTATAGATCAAGCAACTACGACTATTGTTCCTCCTGAATAGCAGATAAAAAAGAAATCTACCGATTCTATGTAGGGTTTAGGTAGAGCTTACATTGAAAATTCAAATCAAACAAATTGTATGTACATTACGTGTGACTTTTGTAAATGATTTAATTATTATAGATTTTTAAAATGTATTAAAAATATTAATTAAAATGTCATTTTTATAATTAAAATTCATAAATATAAAAATGAAATTTTATTTAATATTTTTATGCGTTGCTTACTGTGTAATTAGGTCAAAAATTCGAGTTTTCCGTTTTGGTCAGAAAAATTATTCCAATAACACAACGTGAATAAAAGAATTTCAAAGTAATGCCATTTTTCAAGTTCATCTTTTAACTAATTGATAAAAAGTTTCAGCCAAAATAGCTAAAGTGGACCATACGGGCAACTCTCCTCTAGCAAGAACGAATTATTATTCCGCGAAAGAGAGAGGTAGAGAGAGAGAGAGAGAGCAAGCAAGCCGCATTTGAAGTTAATTCCTTAATGCTATGAGAGCGTAAAGGAGAAGAGCGGGTCGTAGCTCATAAAGTTCCCCGCGAAAGGAGATACTCGAGGTGAGGGGCCGCTTCTCCATTTGGAGTTAACAACGAAATAACCTAGTTGAACCGCGGAAAGAGAGACGGAGAGATAGAGAGAGAGACACGCGCGTTCGAGTATAAGAGGCCGGAAACGCACGCGAGAGGAGGACTAATCACCCCCCTTTGAACGAACGCGAGTCGCTTTCTAATCACGCGCACAGCTGGAGAGAGAGCGGGAGACATGGTTTTTCTGAGCTTGCGCGTGTGTCCGCATTCGAAACTTTTATAAAAGTTTGTCCAATTTTCAAGTGTCGCGCCTGCCGTATAAAATGTATGTCGAGTATGATGTACGGTGACAAATGTGTGTGCCTTTTGTTTTTTTCGAAGTGGTGATATTTTTAGAATTCGAATAATTACTAATATTCGAGATACATGAATCAAAGAATATAATTTTCAGAATAACACGTGTGCATGTGCATGCGTGCGTGCGTGCGTGTGGGTTTACTTTACTCACGAATACATTCAATAAGCATGTATTTTAGAGTTTAGAGTTTCACCAAATAAAACATCTTGAATTACCCAGGATATTAATTCAAGATCTTATATAAAATATAATAATAATGATTACAAATTTGTACAAAAGCTTCTGCTTTAACAGTTATCAGCGAGGTTTCCTTTTGGAAGCTGCAATACCTGCGTCAGAGCGGCTGAGCTAGATTTTGGACTTTTTCTCAGGGTAATTTCATAAATGCTTAGTTTGTAGAGCTTTGTTGCGATTGGCTAAAGTTTTCTTTTCTTCATAGAGTTTGCTTTTATGTAAGATGGTTTAGTACGAAACGAATTAGGTCAAAATTTTAAAATAAAATAAATAGTACAGTAAATGATATACAAACTAGTTTAAATTATTCGTTTCGTAGAATATAATATTGTTTAAAAAATTTCTTTCTAAAATCAATAATTTCATCATTCGATTGTAAGAAACACAAATAATTTTTATTCGCAAAACACAATACCTCTTAAAATCGCTTCCTCTAATAATAAATGGCTCTATATCAAAATATCAAACGCAAAAGCAGATCTCGACGAGCCTCATATCCGGCAAACTACACTATCCCTCTCGTCTCGAATCTCTCTCAACAACCGCCCATCCCTCTACTTACACCCTTCCACTCAAACGCACACACACACGCGCATGCATACACACACATATATACATCTTTCGTGCCCGATCGTCCGTCTCATCGGGCGTCTTCCGCGATAAACTCAGAGCAGCAGCAGCAGCAGTCCTACCGTACGTCGTGGAATAAGGTTAACGGACAGCCGGACGACGAGGAGGCAATGCTCGCGCTCGAGTTTCCGCTGCGCCGCTGCTTCCGGTTATCTCCGCCGAGGAGTTTCGCCGAAATCGCCAATTCGGATGATTGAAAATTTCATAACCCGACGCCGATGCCGGGTATCTTAATGGACTCTCGGCGCGTAAGCCGGACGAGTAGCCGGGCTCTCGTGTCCTTTTGATCGATATACAGGGACGGCTGTGTGTGTATGTAGATGAGGAGGACGAAGGCCGAAGGCTCGTAGTTTCGAAACTGAAAATAGCCGGATGAATGAGTAAGATGGGGAAATGGATCGATGAGTTTCTGCGCTGACGCTTTGATTTGCGAGTTCTGGAGAGCGAGGAGAGAACGGTGTAAGAGCCGGGGATGTACAGGTTTGAGCGTTGAATTTTCGAAATTTAACGAGATTGGACGAAGAGGGCTAACGAGATTTTGCTTTTGAGAATGGAAAATAACGGAAATTACAGTTGATTGGGCTCGTTTTTTTGAGAGGAATTATTTTGCTCGTGTAATTGGTAAGAGGAAAACTGTTAGAGGAGTGATTTGATTTAATCAAAACGAGAGAGCTTTTAATGAAGTTGATTTCCAGGGTTTTCAGTAATTGTAAAATGATTCTCGTAAATAATATCGTATTCGCTTGTCCAATAAAACCAACATTAGCGTTTTGAATTACAAATGAGATATATAATTCTAAATGCAAAAATGAATTTACATAAATGATAGAATAGATGCACTTTCTAAATATTTGTATAATGATCTATACGATATCATTCAATTTACATGCAAATGTAAATAAATAATTAATTAACTATAGAACGGTAGAAAACTGTCTGTTTTGTGCGAATTACATTTGAGAAAATAAACGATTTGTGCAGTTCCTGTTGACGTTTCTAACAAAGATTAGTACTTTTCATTGCTCGCAACGAAAACTAGCAAACTTCGTAAGTACCAGAAAAAGTATTACTTTTCTAAAGTTAAAGTGAAAACTAATACTTTTCACCATTGTTTCCACAGCAGGACAGCGTAGAGTTCCAGGAAACGCGCTAGACTGAAATGTGCGAATTCTAAAAGTACTTCATTAGGTGCAACTATGCGTATTTCACTTTTTACCCGTCCCCCCATGTGCTTTCAAATTTAAACCAGTTTCCAACAGCACAAATCTTGCGTAAAAATTTCAAAAACAATCAAAAACCCACCCCTCGCCTTCTCCCACTCTACCCAACCCGACACTGTCCAACTTCTCCCGAAAACAATCCCTCATCCCAGCCACCTCACCTAGCATTTCACCTAGCATTCACCTCTCGCCGTGTCCAATCTGCAGCCGCCCGGTAAGACAATATCCACTATACCCCCCCGTTGACGCACGCCCCCTCCGTGAGATCGCATTCAGCCGGCTCTACGGCGCGTCGCGTACAATCGCGCGCTTTCAACACACAATTGGCGAGTTGGGCGCGCGTGCGTGTTTCGCGCGGCTCTCTCCCAGCCCCGCGCGGGCGTATTGTCTTCGAGCTTTTCTCTCTTGCACATGCACATGCGAAGAGCGAGAAAGACAGGGAGGGGGAAGAAAGAGCTCGGCGAGCTTTCTCGTCAGGGACGGCCTACTTCTGTCTGCGGCAGAGACCGCCGAGTGCTCCGCGGAGTTTCCTAATTTACTGTGTCTGCCCCTTTTCAAAAGCCCGCTAGAGAGCGCCTGACGCGAGCGAGATGGTCGAAGCGTGGAAGCACAACAGCGGCGACGAAGACTCCGGAGAAGATAAATGAGAGGAATGTCTAGAGGGGAAATAGTTTTTTCAGCCCAAGTTTGACTGGCAAAAGCACGTATATACGGTTCCGAGGTAGTTTCCAGTTTATCAAAGATTTCTGTCGAACGAAAATTGCGCTTCCCGGTTACATGGGACGGCCGCGGGACAGATAAGGCGAAACAGTCGTCGCCCAGAAACGCGACGAAGCGGCAGGGAAGAAAGAAAGGAGTATCTGGAGCGCGACAGCCGGAGAGCCTGGGATGATGAGGGGGAGACAAAGAGCTAAGAGCCGGCAGGAAGAGTCGAGGCTTTCATTACTTTCGGCGCGCTCGTCTATTTCTCTCCGAGCTCGCGAGCGCGAGATGCATGGAAATTAATAGAGAATCCCGCCTGCCATTAACCGAGCTGGCTCCTCGTGTGGGGCGACGTCGCCGAACAATGAGGAAGTCAGTGCCTCGAAGCGCGCGCGCGCGACCTCTAAATTTTCCCTTCACGGCAATATGTCGATAGAGCCCTGAGTGGCTTGTAATTTAATTTCGATGCTCGATTGTTTTACCGGTTCCGCGTCGCTTTGGGAAATGTACTTTGTTTTATTACGCCGAGGAGCGAATCGTATATACGTCGAGATATTAAATTACTGGCTCGAGCGCCAGTAGTAACAGTCGGGTTTAGTACGGCGCGGGCGATATTTCGCCTGCCAAAAGAGAAGAATCGAGGAGAAAAAAACGCGCCCGCGGTGGGAGCAAAAATAACGCGCTAAATTACTAGGAGCCGAGCGCGACAAACAATAGCCGCTCTTCCTCCTTTTTCCCCCCGTAAAACGCCGTCGTTCAATGCCGCTCGCGCTCCGCCTTTCAGCCAGCTTCATTCCCGTTCTCACTCCTCGCTCCATCCTCTCTTCCAGTAAACATCACACATCCCCCTAGAGCCTCAAAACCGCATCCGCATCATCCGCGAACAAGCGAATTTTAATTAAATCACAGCCAACCGTGACACTTCGCACTCCGCCGTCACATTTCCGTCGACGTACACAATCGACGTTTTTTCGTTTCCCCCGTCCGCGCGCTGCTTTTCGTCTCTCTCCCCCTGCGGAGTTTGAGGGGCGCTTGAGGATTGATAATGCAGTTTCCGAATGGATTTGCTTGTGGGGATGATAAATCGACGAGGCTCGCGCAGACGCCGGGCCCGAGATGTATATGGGTGAGCGCTGCAACAGATGTATACGCGCGTTTCGCTTATTTATGTACGATCTGGCGCGCGATAAGCCGGATGCTCATCGCTGCGATTCGTCTTAATACTTTCCGGAAACGTTGCTTTTCTCTTATGGACGTGTTTTATTCTGTGCAACGATCCTATGCGTTTTCGTATAGGAAAAATTATGGTAAAACTTGACTCGTTCGTTAATACAGCTCGATATACGGGCAAAACGAATGGTTACAGTAGCAATTAAGAGCCGGCGATTAGCGACGAAATCCCAGCCGATATACACACCGCTACAGCAGCGAGCAAAGCCCTCCGCGAGCTGTTTCGGATTAAACCGCAGCAAAAGCCTGGCGTGTACACAGCCGCTTATACAAACCCGGCCCGCGACGTAATAAGCGAAATCGAGTTTTCATAGGATCGACGGCCGCTTACCGCCTCGGAAATAATAGCTACGCATTAACATTAACAATCGAGTCGCGCGAGTCCAGCTAAATATAATCCAGTGAAATTCGCACGCGACACCTTCGCGAAATTAATGAAACAGTCGTTGGGGGGAAAAAAGTAATTTCGCAATTTTCGAGGGACGCTCGCAAAGTCCAATCTCTCTATCTCTTAGCAGTAATTTCGAGATTCATCTTCGAATGGATGCGCGAGTTGCCGAGAGCGAGAGTGTTGGGAGAGAGGCGGGGCAGAGGGATTTTATTCAATTTGACTTATTCGTTCGCGCGCTCGCGTGCGAGGAGGGGGGAAGGAATTTATTGGTTAAAGTGTCGCTGCGGCGCGCGCGCGCGAACGCGATGACTAAATGTAATGGCCTCGCAGGCGACGGCGAACCGCAATCTTCCTGAGTTCTTTTAATTTCTTTGAAATTTCTCGGGGTTTAGCGGGGAAAAGGTGGCAAGGTCGCTGCGCGGCTGAGATGACGGATTTATTAGGGACGGGTTTCTGGGGCTGAGATTGGAGGTGTGCGTGAAAAAGGAATATTATTTTTTTTTATGGTTTTTCTTGTGGGGTTTAAATACGTTTGTTTGTTTAGAAATATCTAAGGTATTATTTTTTACAATTATATTGTGAAAAACTAAAATTTATTAATGTGCATTAAAAAAATGTTTATATTAATAAATTCTTTTAAAAATATTTGTTAATTAGTCGCTCAGAGCTTTTCGAGGTTCGTTGCTTAACCAGTTTCACTAATTTTTTTTTTTTTAATCCGCAGAATCCAAATTTTTTTCTGTAGAAATTTAACAAATACACAGTAGAAAATTGTGTGTTTTGTGTAAATTGATGCTTAATACACAAATTCTGTGTAAATATTACACAAAATCTGTGTAAATATTACACAAAGTTTGTGTAAAATTATTGTAGAAATACACTGTATGAAGCATACAATTACACAATATTTGTGTATTTAATCTTTCTCGGTTACGCTTTTACACAAAATTTGTGTATTAATTTTTCTCGATCACATATAGACACAAAATTTGTGTAAATATGTGATCCGATTTTCAACTGTGTAACTAACTAGAGCCTATTTAATTTTCTATTTGGATTAAATTGAAACACTACTTATAAAAAAAATAATTTATATATCCTTGAAAACTTAATGAAATTTAAATTTATTTTGAAAGTGCAACTGCGAATGCATGATTTACCTAGTCAAACCTGCAGCGTAAGCTCTAAGAAAACGCGGTACTAAATTAAAATTTCCCGATAATAAAACAGCCGCAAAATCGTTCTCAAAGAGCGAAAGAAAGAATCATCTTAATCCTGGCATTGCAAGACCGCCGAACCACCCGCGAATATCTCCCAAAAAAAAACTGCAAGCACGAAAAATCCTTACCCAAGCAAATCGACCAACCCCAAGCCAGTACAGAAAACCAGCTTCCAGCGCCAAATCGTCTGCACCAGCGCGATGGATCTCGTATCTCGACCTCTACTACATCCCAACATACCGCCAACACAGCGTCCCGCGCTCCCATAAGTCTAGCCGGGCAGGTTAACAATTTTCCCGCGGTATAACTTCGGGCTCGCCTTGCCAAAAAGCCATGCCAAGCGACAATGCCTTAAAAATCTTCCCGTATATACCCGGCGCACAAAAGAACGCTGCAGTCCGGAATTTGGCTGGGAATTTTACGGTTTAAGGGCTCCGGTGGGGGGAGGGAGAGATTTAAGGCGCGCCACACCTCTCACCTAAATCAAAAATCGAGCCGGACGGCCGAAGTATTAAATCTCCGCGCACGCACGCGGAGCGAGACTCTAATGAAAAGCTCGTGGCGCTGTGATAAACGCCCTCGATTGCGCCGTTAGAGCTATTGGATTTACCGGTATTTCTTTCGTTTTTTTTTTTGGTTTTGCTGGATTCGAGGTGCGCAGTGAGGTGGATTTGTAATAGAAAAATTAATGGCGCTTGAGGAGGGGGGAGATGGGGTGAGAGCGTACATGGGAGAGTCTTTATTTCGCTGTATTGGAATTTTAATAATGGAGAGGGAATTTAGAGGAATCGTAAATTTTGCCTTTTTTATTGTGGGAGGGAGCGAGGTATGATGATGCCAGCCAATTTCTTTGGGATATACGTTTTAATCATATGCTCTCGGGGGTGGTGGAAGGGAGGTATAAATATAAATTAGGAACTTTGTAGATAAGGGGGATTTATTCGGCTGATGTATTATTGATATTGATGAAGAGGCTATTAAAAGGCAGGAGGGACGAGATTGTTGAAAATATCTTTGATACGCAGAAAACTTTTCGCAAGAGTAGCTTTTCGTGGACATAAATTATTACATTTTTTAAAAAGAGGAATTTTAATTCATGGTTATAGTAATGCAAAATATCGTAGCAAAATGCATATAGTTTTTTTTTATTGCGTAACTAATTTATTGTCGATTTATAAAATCAAATCCGAATTAATAATTCCTCTTACAAGATAACTTTTTTCCAATGAACAGGTCAATCGCTATTTCTTTAGCGAGGTCAATTTCGTCAAGATACTCAGCTTGAAAATTTAAATAAGTAAAAGCAAGTGCTCTTAAGATTTTCCAAGAAACCCGCAATTTTCGAGCGGCACGCAAGTACAACAAAGACCGAATCCATTCTTCGAAGCGCATTATGTCTTTTTCCATGCCAATTCGGTTCCATTAAGCAAGAAATTGTGTGTATAAAGAAAGAAAGAGAAAAAGAGTTATCCCTTGCTTTGAACTCGTTAAGCCTGGGTGCATAAGAAGTTCAGCGACAGGAGATAGAGCACGGAATCTTGAGACAAAAAGAATTAAGGAATAAAAATGAAACGGGGATTATTTATTTAAACGAATAAAAAGACTTAATATGAATAGACGAGAGGACGAGATACCTGGAAGAAGGAAAATAAAACTGCTGGAATCAAAGTAGATGAAGGAAAGTAAGTATGATTGAGGAAAATAATTTCTGTTCTGGTAATATCATGTGATACTGAATAGTAGAAATCAAATTAAAAATGTATTTTTGAAAACAAAAGTAGTTGGAAAGTATAATTAAAGCAAACAAGCCTGTATAAATATTTCAAATATTACCCACACCATTTCCACGAAATTATGCAACATTGTTATAGTAATTTTAATTGAAAATTCATCGCAAGGTAATTATAGTTGATTACAAATTTATAAACTTTATTATAACAGATTTCACCAAGTTTCCAAAGTGTGTAGAGCGTATAATTTTCAGTTTCGTAACTTTTATATGAAGACCAGCACGTACCGAAAGCTCGAGTCATATTATGTCTTTTAGTCTAACGCAAGTTGGATTAGTTCTAAACTATAATACAGCTCGATGATTTTCAAAAACTTGCGTCAAATTATGAAATATTTTTCGCCAGCTCTATTCCGCCACACTGACTTCAAAATTACACAACATTTTAAAATTTCAACGCAATAAAAATATCTAAAAAAGAGCCCTCTCGGCATTTACTTTTCATCCGTCGCGAAATAAACAAGGCAAATCCTTAAAAAGCTTCAGCGGCTTACATTCGCATTTAACGTATTCCCCCCACTAAAAGCCCGCATAATTTTTGCAGGTAATTACGCAAAAGGAAAAATAAAGCCACTTCTTAAAAAATCCAGCCACTCGCCACTAAACAAGAAGCTAAAAAAAAAATTGTCCACGCTCTCCTCACACACTCGTCCACACTTCAGCGAGCGCAAAAGAGGAAAAACGGCTTCTTTAAACGAGCAAGAAGCTCACGCATCGGCATCCTCGGAGGCGAGTTTCGCCTCCGCCATAACCCAGCCAGGATTATTACGTTTGTTATTCGCCGGCGCCGTATCAAGTATTCCCTGCAGGCTCGCCCGGCCGCGTCCATTTCTCTCTGTATCTTTTCCTCGTTCTCCCCCCCTTTCTTGCGTATCTCCTGCTTTGACTCCTTCCTCTCCGAGTCGAGGACTGCTCGGCTCTCTCCCATGATTGGGCCATTTTCTCAAGTACATCTAACTCGCCGCCGTTTTCCCTTTGAAGAGAGCTGCCTGCTTCTTCGCCTTTTTTTTTATTCGTCTTGGCTTTTTCTTCGCCGAGGAGCACGCGCTGAGGTAATGTAACGCGATTTCGCTCCGGCTCTTTTTGTCGGCGCGCGTGGCTTTTCCTTTTTTATTTACCGGAGGTGTATTTTTTTTTTTGGGCGAGAGTCCGAGTGAGCGCGGTTCTTGGCCGCTTAGAGGATGAAAGGTGGGATCGCAGGTTGCGGTGCTTTGAGGACTGTGATTATTTCAAGGGACGGCCTTTGAAGTCGCGATGTTAATTTTAAGTGGCTTTTCAGGTGAATGGGGATGAGGTAATTATTTTGCTTGTTAGTTTGAAATTGTTCTGGAGGATGAATTGTAATGATTAATGCTTATCGCGTTTGTACTTGGAAGTACTTTTCGTATTTTAATGAAGTTAATGGAAACTTTTAAAAGGTGTTGAGCATTTCAACTATTTGCTTTCACTCTTTCAATCCCTTTTACTATACGAAACTAAAACCAAGTGTAAATCTCACCATAAATACTGCCATTACAAAATAATCCTTCTAAAACTCCATCTCAAAACAATCACATCCTAACAAATTTACGAGCCAACAAACTCCTCCTCCCACACCCACTCACAAAAAAAATCGCAGAAAATCCATCCGTACACACACTGTCAATACGAAAAATCGTCCTTTATTATCATTTCCTCTTCCACAAGCTTAAAAAAGGACGAGAAATTCCTCCATTCGTTCAAATTTGTCCAAGTTAAGATCGGCATGCGCGACCTTGCCGCTTGGCTCCCTTCCTCCGCCTCGTATTTCTTCGTTAGGCGCTCGCGTAAGCCGAAGGGTCACTGGCCGGCGGACTGCTCAGCGCGAAGACGCAGCCCACGTAGAGGCCGAAAACCACGATCATCGTCCCCAGCGTGAACAGAGCCTCGTTCAGTTCTGCATGTAACCCGTGAAAAAGTAGAGTCAGTTAGAGCGCGAATTTTTTCGTACAGGGGGGGGGGTAAATTCGGAGGGTAAATGAAAAATTGCGCCGAGGGAATTTAAATTGCCGCTTAAGTGCGCGAGAGCAAACTTCCCGGGGGACGATGCTCCCTTTTTTAGCGTCGGCGCTTGCCGGTTTTTTGTTTTAATATAGGACAGAGCGCGCTCGCTTTGCCGCAATAAAATGCAAATTAAAAATGAGGGGGTGTGGAGAGAGAGAGAGAGAAAGAGAATGAATTACTTTCGCTGCGGTCGCCGGCGTGAAAACTGCTCGACATCTTACTCTTCGAGCACTGGGTTCCGCCGCTTCGGCATTCCGGAGGGTATTGTGAGCTTTCTGAGGATGGAGAGAGAGAGAGAGAGAGGCGTGAGTGTCCTGTGTTTGCGGATGGTATTTTGCTGGCTGGGAAGGGCTTCATCGAGGGGAGGTTTCTTTTTTTAGATGCGGACGCGATAACAGCGTGGGTGAGGTGAATTGTCGGGTTTACGTTTGCTGTGTTTTTTATTTAATTTTTTACTCGAATTTTAGTTTTAATGGTTTCATTGTTTTTGTTTGTTCATTTGGTGAATTTTACAGGAATTATTCGTTTATTTAAATGTATAAATCAATGAATAAAATAAAGCGTTACGTTTTTTATTGTTCGAAAAATACATTCGGGATTCTGTGTAACAATTCAGAAAAATATATTTTATTCTTTGACCATAACTTTAATTAATCACGGCGAGCACGCGGGGTCATCGATTTAAAAAATTTAATTTGAATTATAACGTTTATTATTTACACGAATTATTTTTAAAAATTCTATGCAAAGTTCATAAACTACATAAACTCATCCCTCCGCGTTCTATTATTATATTGAATTTTCACTATCAGACATCATCGATCAGAAGCGCCTCGCCGCTAGAGACACTTTAAATATGAATGCACACTATCGCGCAGCTAAATTTTGATCGACTTTGAGCCATAAACGCATTACCCATTATGCAAACCCTAAAATTCAGTTTAAAGTTTATATCGGAATTTCATAACGAAATCGTTATGCTTGTACAAGCAGCTTAAGCGAGCTATTAAAACATTTATCGGTCAAAATCGATAGCGCTTAGCGTACTCGGTTGGCCCGCCATCACGACTATTCCCGCCAATACAATGCCTTTAAATACAGACAAAAGTGCTTTGAATATTTTACCGCCGCGAGAATCGCTGCTAAATTCTTGTTTATTTAAAATTTCAAACGAAAGCCCATAAAACCGATAAAAACTCATCCGTTAATTTTCGCGTCTTTCCTCCCCAACAAAAGCCACCTCCCACTCCAGCAAACTTAACGAAACCACCTCGACTTTTTACATAAAGCCTCTCCACAACATCACTCACTTGACGCTACCGAACGTCCGCCCATGTTCCAAGTGATCTCGATCCCAACGCCGAACCGCGGCCCATTTCTTTCATCGCCCCTAAAAAGCCGATCTGGACCGCGTTCGAAGGGCGAAGATGAAAACAGAGGCTGATCTATGGCTGCGATTCACGCGACTTGGACAAACAGCTGAGGACGCGGCCGCTCGTGCAGCTCTGTTTGCTGCTCTGGTTGAGCTTTTGGGGGAGCTTGGATTTGGATGGTTGGTCCTGGTTCTTGACGTTCTTGATGCTGGGCTTGCTGCACTCCGTCAGGCAGCAGCAGCCGGGGACGTCCTTGAGTAGCTCTGCGTTTTTGGTGCCTTTGGAGGGAGAAGAGTTAGGGATTAGGTGGGGGTGAGTTGGAGTTTGAAGAATTGGGTGGTTTTGGATGTTTGAGAATTTTTACGATGTTTTAAGGTTGTAATATGAATAAAAGTGAGTATGTTCTATTTTAAAGTTGCGTAAAGGTCGTTTTTTACGGTTGAAAGCATTTTACATTTAATTTTCTACGAACTAAAATGCAACAATAAATTGTAAAATTTGTTTGCAAACGTTTCAATTCGTTACTTTATCGTTTACAATATTCTGCTTCAAACATTTTTTAATTACTTACAACGTTCGATATTTTTAATAAAAACAAACAATAAATAAACCCAACGTCATTAAACAAGAATGTTTTATTTTCAAACCGAAAATTTATCTTTTATCATCTCCCAAACTTTCCACTCGCACCGAAATTTCCCAAAACTCAATCCAACATACAAATTCCCCATACCCCATCGAAACAACAACAAAAATTGCAAAACTCCTCCTCCACCGGTTTTAAAATTTCTTTGTGCCATAGCGCGCGCTTTTGAAGCCCCCGCATATTCCGTAATTTACAGGAGACGAAAAAAAAAAGAAAAGAAGAAGAATGTCGAGCGCGCGCTGCGCTGTAACACGCGCGCGTACACAGGCTAACGAGGTGCAAATTGTTAACCTCTCTTTGCGAGTGTATCATGTGAAATTCATGCGAGAGCTGCGAGCGAGGCGCATATTTCAATCGAGCGAAAAGCTTTCTTCAGTCACCACGAAGCCTCGCGTGCGCGCGCGGACGTGTATCAAAGAAAAATTCGCGGAACTATATGTGTGCAAGCGTGGGGGAAACCATAAAGGAGGAGTATCCGGGGGTGATCGGGAAAATTGGTTTCTCGCTTGTTTTACGCGCGCGATGCGAGACGAAAGCTTCGCGCGTGTTTATTTTATGATTATGTTGAATAAATTTAAAGTTTATACAAACTTTAAAACCATCGCAAAAATGCTTTCTTTTAAAAACACGTATACGCACCGATCGTATATTGTCTAAACATAACCTTACAACATCCCTCCAAACCACTCCTCCATATCTCAACCTTCGTCAAAAACAAAAACACTTAATAAATAGCACATTAGATAAAAACAAATCTCACACCTTTAGCGCGCGCCTGGGCTTTCAGGTAGGCGTCCCGCTTGCAGTTGTCCTCCTTGGTGCATCCGATGGGTTCCTGCATTTTTCAAGCTCCGCCGGCCCTTTGTAAACGTTCAGACGGATTTGCGCGCTTGTACACAATGGATCGCCTCCGTCTCGCGCTCGGACGATATAGAGTGTACATCAGTGTGGTGGAAAAGTGGGGAGAGGTGGACAAGGAAGAGAGCGGCATGTTTTATTCGACGCTGATCGATAGGCGGCTTCGCGGAATTTGTCGCAAGCTCAGCTAATGGAGGCGGTTGGCTGGCTGGACAAGTATGTACGGCTCCGGGGATGGATCGGGGGACTCGTATTTTACGGGGATCGTCCGGCTGGTTTTGTCGCGAGAAAAATTGAAATGTTGGGGAGCTGCTTCCGGCATTGTGCTTTTTTTTTAAACTGAAAAGTTGTGGGTTCGGTTTGTTGGGGAGTTTCGAGGTATCGCGAGGGTTTAAGGTGAATTGAGTGTTTATAAAATCCATCTGCCTATTCGCGCATTGGGAGAAGGGAAAAAGAAAGAAGGATATCCATATAGAAAGAGCGATCAGCGAAAGCCGTCTGAGAATGATCCTGAGCTTCTTGTAAAGACGGCGCAAGCGCGGTTCAAACGCACAGACGGATAAATTTGGTAAATCTCTCTTTTGCTCGTGTTTGAGCGGGGAGAAAAGATAGCGCCGGAGATGGAGAAAAAGACGTCGCCGGCGTTTGGCCTAAACCGCTCGGAATTCTCAAGAGAAAGAGAGGGATAGCGATACGCCGTCGAGGGGATTGCGCGTGACGCTGAGGCTGCGTGTTAGCGATTACATGGAAAAAAGGAGAATCTTTAAATTTTTCTGTTTTGTCAAGTTTATTATAATGCGTTGAATGTTTACTTTCGGTTATAAGTTTTGTTTCAGTATTAATAATTAAAAGTATAATAATGATTTCTCTGCTTGGTAATAAAGTGGATAGCATAAATTTTTGGAGTAATGTACGCTTAGTTTGTTTTATTCAAAACTTGATTTATTATGGTTGTAAGAGCGCTTTGTTCCCAGGATAATAGACAGTAACATTTTCTCGTAAACATTATACTTAGAAAGTAGCTATCATCTTGAGAGTCAGAGCAAACTAGGATATAAATCAACTTGACATCACAATAAAAATTTATGTCATCTCCATGACGCATCATGAATTGTTATAACGCAGATTTCTCCAATGCCTTTGTGTGTTCAAAGAGTTTAGTCGATGGATTCGTCGACGAATCCCCAAGTAAAACTGATTTTTTCCAACCTACTTTTTACCATCGCGATTTTCATTCAAAGCATAAAAATGTCTTATACAACACACACCCATCAAACCGGCAACTCTCTAGCAAAAAAAAAAAAAAAAATCGAAACAACTAAGCGCTATTAAAAACAAAGAAAAGAAACGCCGCCATAACCTCTCACGGCCCCGTTCTTCTCCAAACCTCGCTCATTCTTCCGCGGGCATCCCCAAAAACTCCCTCTCCGCTCCTCCTAATCGTTAATCAAGCCCCGGAGTCATTAGCGCCTCCAAGCGCGACGTATCTTTTCTTCCGCGGCCGCCATTCTTTCCGCGCTTTTTTCGCCGCTGCCCGGCGCAGCCCGCGTTCTTTTTTCCTGCCCATCCGCGAGAAGCGAGCTCTCCGCGGGCGCTTAGATAAGGTCGAAATAGCGGAAAAAGGCCAGATGGAAGGAGAGCAGGATGGCTTTGACGCAGTAGCGCGGCAGCCTCGCGACGCCCCTACACTGGCGCTTCAGAAATTTCAGCAGGACTATCTCCATCCAGAACACGCCGAAGACAACGACGAGCTGGCTCGGGTCGTTCACTGTCTTCTTCATGTTTAATTAAATTCGAGGAGGAGCGGCCCGAGCTTACAAAAAGTCGGGGTAGTTTCGCGGAAAGAGGGACGGGAGGAAAAAGGAAGGGAGGTGATCGATAAGGGGAAGGATATAAAAAGTACGGATAGCGCGGAGTGTATGCAAATGTGCGTGGAACTGGAAAGGAGAAAAAAATCGAGAGGGAACGATAATTCAAGCAATGGGACTGGAGACGTCGAGTGGAATGAAATACGCGTGCGCTCGCTCTCTTTCTCTCTATATACACCGATACGATAATTAATGGGGAGGATGGAAATCTGTCCGAGCGCGAGGAGCGGCGAGAAAAAAATATTGTTAACTGAAACGAGCGCTTATATAGCGAACGTTCGGTGGATGGAATAAGGATTTCTTTTTATTCGTAACCATTGTGTCAAGTTATTTATTTAATACTTTCGTTAATTTATTTCGCTACGGAATGAATTAACATATTATTAGCGTGATTATTCAGTAAAGAATGAAGTTTGGTTAATGTCGAGTAAATACAAGAATCGACGAAGGCAAAGATAAAACATTTCGCGAGTCGCTCTAAATTTGCAAATAAACTTACGTTTTGTTAAATTCCTTTTTACCAATTTTGATCCAAACGAGAAGCCGGCAATCGCACTGGGAATTTTCAATTTAGAAATAGTTTGTCCGGGACGAAAAAATTTTGCTGCTGCCAAAACGGGAGATCCGAGAAGGTTGAATTTTGACGGCCGAAATTGATATGAACGCGAGAGCGCCGAGTCGGCGTTCGCTTTTTTTTTCTCATTCCCCAGCCCCGCGAAGTTGTCGCCGTGCAAAACACAGAGCTGCGCAATATTTTCGCGCCCCGGCGAGTAGCAAACGAAGCGCGGTATTATTTTTGCGCGCGCAATGAGGGAAAAAAAGAAGCGCGAAAAACGGTATAAGCGAGCGCGCGAAATTCCTTTCGAGCGGCTTATTATTGAGCGTTGCGTTGAAAAATTTATACGGCGCTCGAGTGGTAGTTGAAAATTTAACAATTGTATAAAATCGAGAGCGGGAGGAGTACTTTTGCGATTAATCTTTCGCGCTTTTAATACTTCAAATTAAATTGTTTGTTTTAAACCGATATTCAACTCCATCGATGATTGAAGTCGGCTTTATGCACTTTCCAGGGGATTTTACCTAACAGAAGTTAAAAGAATTACCATTATCAAAATTAAAAACTTTAAAAAAAAAAATATTAATTTTAAACCTCACTCTCACCCGGCAAAATCAATTAATCCACCTCCAAAAAGCAATCAACAAAACTATCACTCGAAAAAGCCCATCGCGAACAGCCCTCTTATCTCCTCAATACACCCACACCAGCAGACAACGAACAAGACCTCAACGAAGACGCAACGAACTTCCGCAGAAGTGTCAGTGCACCCGAAGCCGTATACAGTTTCCGCGGTATCACCGGGGCAAACAGAGTCGCGGGGGCGCGTTCGATCGAGAAACTGCAGCCGCAATGTACTGCCAGCACTAACGTCGGTTTCCGGCTTTGGTTTGACGTGCTGCGGGGGTGGGGAGGGATGCGCTTTCTCCGCAATTACGGCTGTATTAATTGAATCGCAGTCCACCGCCGCGCGATGCGCGTTTGATAAGCTATAATTAAGACGAGGTTGCTTAGCTGGTATAGTGGACTTTGAAAGTTTGATGTTACGACGATTTTTTGGTGTATATCGTAGGGGGTGCGATTTTGTTTTATTCGCGAAGTTGGGGAAATGGGGTTTGGTGTTTCGGGAATTGTTGTTTCGGTGAGGGAAAGTTTTGGGGGGTAAGTTGACGTGTTTGCGGAATTTTTGAACTTTGTTTTACGGGCTGACGGGGAGAGAAGTAAAAATTGAATGAATATCGATTTTAATATTACATTCAATTTTTACTTCTCGCTGTAAGGAATGTTTTGTTGAAAGTTTTTGATGTTTTCGTTATTCTTTTGTTAATACATTTTTTATTTACTTTAATAAATAAGATTCTTTTTGGGTATGTGTACGAACTTTCTTTACAAAAAGTGAACAATTTGAGATTGATTAAAAATTTACTGAGCGTTAGTACTATTGAAATTTCGAATATTATATTGAACAATATTCGTCAGACAATACCTGCCTCAAAAAGATTTTTTGGTCAGAGAGAATAATATGGTGAATAATACTTTTAAGTACTTTTAATTTTTTTTATCCTTTTTAAATTTGATAAAGCCCACTTTTACATTCTTTATAAAGAGACAGAAAACTTGTTAACAATGTGGATCCTGGCACGGTCGTGAATTGTGGAAATACAATTTCAAATAACTTCATCTATATGCCAATTTCGAAGCATTTGTAACCGCACACTTTTCTGCGAGTATATTACAAAAGTCAAAGATATCTGATCTGGCCGTAGTGCAAAATGTAAAATTTCAGCTTATTATTCTCCGATATGTCTAGTATATCAAATTGAACTATACTTTCTCAAAAATACCTTTGCCAAGAACTTCTTTTAAGGCTGGCAATATGTCTTCGAGTCTTTGTACAACCACAAAGATATGGTCGTGACTATTAGTCATTAAAAAAATTCACTCGCGTGGATATTCTTCTTTATTCGCGAAATAAAGTATCATTTTAATTAATAATTTTCTTTGCTAGATAGATTTTATCGTTCTGAGAGCAATTTAATTTGTAATTCAAATAAATTTTTATTATATAGACTAAAATATATTTCACTTTCTTATGAATTCATTATGAATCAAACCAATTAATTAGCGATTGAAATTACAGCTCCAAGTAAAATTCGTTAAAACAAATCAAATAATTTTATTCTCAATAAAATATTAAGAATAGATTTACCCAATTCCACATCTAGTCGTTATTAATCAAAGAAAACGGTTAAATATTCTATAAAATTAATGATCTCTGAGAATGACATTATTCAAAGTTTTCCACGACAGCACGCAATCTCGCTCCAGCGGAGCTTTCATGGACTACAAGCTCTTACTTTTTTAGTAGCATCTGCATCAGATTTGCCAGAGACCCGCATGCATAAATCTCAAGTGAATTCCATTTTCTGCAGCACCCTACTACTGCCAGATAAAGCAGAACCAAGAAACACGAGTGCAAAAGGAAAACGCGAAGAGAGCAGCCAGCAGAAGGAGAAACAAATGCGTTTAGAAATAGAATGTTAGTGTGTCTATGTATATAAGTGCGCTTGGTGTAGGGCTTTGCAGCAAAATTTTAATATAAACATTCAAAAGGGTATTTTCGGGAAGTTCTTAATGTTTATTTATAGCAAGGGCTGTTCGCTGTGAAATAAGGCTAAAATTATTACAGGTTTAAAATGATTTTTTTGAAATTTAAAAATGATAGTTATAATTTTTAGATTTCGTATTGAGCCAATAAATTTAATTTAAATTTATCTTCTGCTTAAGTGAATTCATTTGATCCGATGTATTTTAAACGATTTATTCTATTTTCGTATTGACTTTATGATGTACAGACTCGTGATTTGATAAAGTGACTAAATAGGTTTTTTAGATTTTCTATCAATTATAATTTAATAGCCTATAAATTCAATTTTTGAAACTCCAGACAAATTATTTAAACGGGTTGAGTTATTTTATTAAATCATCCATCCAAGCAAAAAAGTTTTTTATTTAGCAAGTTCATCTATCCGAAAAAAGGAAGAACAAAGACTATTAGATTTTTATTCAGCAACCTCAAAAGGCCAAAAGTTTGCCCATTAAAAACTTTCTAATAATCTTTATTTCGAGCAGCAACCATAACGTCTCGGCTGTTATTTTTTTCCTCAGCGCGCGTCCTTAATGTCTTTCCATTGAATTATTTATATTATGTGGCATCAATTTTCGCGATTCAAGTCCTGAAAAGTTTCGCTAATTTACATTATAAATGTATCGCGACCCAGCCCACTCCCAGCAAACTTTCAAACTTTAAAGATTTTTTAGCAAAAATCCACTCTCTTTTTCAACTCGACGCAGCGCGCGCGCTTTTGCCCGCGTCAAATTCAAAGTTGCATTACTCCCAAAGGAACTCGGCCACTTTTTCGATCGAACCCACCCCCCAGAATCCATATAAAACACGCACAATGAACCTTTGAATATCCAACGACTCTGCTTTCACCAAAAGACCAGCCTCGGGATTCCTCCGAAAGAAGACACATACGCTTGCGCACTCCAATCGCAAAAGTGAGGTAACAAACGAGAGAAAGAGCAGACTGCTTCTTTACATTTCTCCCATCGCATTTGGATAAGAGGATGTACCTCCTTCTCTGCTTTGGCTACTGCGACACAGCAGGATTCGCGGAGCCACTGCAGAGAGCGGCCGGCATACATTATTCAGGGTCTGCGCAGGCTCGAAGCCATCCTCCCACTGTAGCGATCGCGCATAATCTAACGGCCGACGGAACCCAAGCATCCCCCCCGCCAACCCGTTAGGATAGATATGCATGCCGAAGCGCCGCTGGCAGATGTACATACACAGGAGCGAGCACAGACGTCATGAAAAATTCGCGCGCGAGAGGATGGCCTTTTTCTTTTGGCTGGATGCGCGATGCGAGAGGATGAGGAGGTGAGGTGGAAGAGGGGGGGTTTTGGATTAGGGTGAGGAGATGGGAGATGGTTAATTGAGAGGGGTGGGATATTTGTTTGGTGATTATTTGCGCGGTGGTTGGTTTTTTGGAGAATGGAGACATCCTTTTTTTTCGTGTTTGGAGATTCGATAGTTTTTAAATGAAAAGTGAGAATTTTAGTTGATTTTTTCAAGTGTTTGGATGATGTATCATTTATAAAATTGAAAATGTAAAATTTTTTATATTTACTGATGCCTACAATCTAATATGAATCTTCTTTTATCAAACACAAGCCTGCATGTCACAGTAAACAGATACTTTATTTAGTATTGACAGCCGTTTATACCTAAGTCCCTTAAACGTAAGACTTTCTTCGGAGAATTTATGTACGTAGAATACAGATATGAGAATATTGGATTTAGGAGGGCGATTCATAATTTATGAGAACGCGCGAACAGATTGAGCCATTGAAGAATTATTAACCGGTTTATACGCGAATCTCAAATAATCTGTGATACGTTACCTTTCAATATTATATTTTTGGAACTTAATTAGAGAATTATTTAATCAACTAATGTACATTTTAAAATATTTCATTATTAAATATAAAAACTTTATTCTTCTTACCAAATTTAATAGTAGCACTTCGAGCTCTAAAGAACTGAGATCTTAGTATAAAATATTCAAACGCTAATTCTACGAAGATTATCGTGTCAAGTGATTTTGCCCCGCACAGGCCGCTGCATTTGCCCCAGAGTCGCGCATAAAATCGTTAAATTATTTAATACATATTTTCTAATATTCCGTCTGGCTCTTAGGCATAAGTACAGAGCAGCTTAGTAGAGTTGCATTAGCGGAGGTCGACGAACTACTCATACCCCTCTAGTGCAACGAGCTTTGTGCCATAAGTGCTGGGTTTAACTTGCTTGCCTAATTTCATAAAAAGGCTCGTTTGGCCAAATGTTTGCTGCCGAAATATTTTACTACAAGATATTCTACCTTTTTTATCAAATATTTAAAGACAATTTAGTTTTTTTGGCGTAGTAGAGGTGTTTAAAGTTTTGACATATTTCAATTAAGTTTCCTACGGGAGACAATTTATTGACTTCATAACGAAAAACATTATTAAAGAATAAATTTGTGAAACATTTTAAACCATTTAAATCTTCAGATTACGAAAAAATAACTATTTCTTGTCCACTTAACTTCTTTCTCCACCCCCACACCAACATCTCTCAACTCTCAAACTCAGCCACCTGCCTTTGTTCGCATCTCTCACCACAAAAGAATCAACCGATCCTCCTAAAGTAATCCCCTGATGGTCTTCTTGCCCAACTCGCCGTCCGCGAAGCCAGAGAGGCCAAGTTTATCCTAAAATTTAGCCGGCACTGCGCACCCGTCTAAAGAGGTCAGGAAGAAGCTGCTCAAACGCGCGCCTAACTTCGCGTCCACTTTGACAGCGCGTATGCGCATAACTTTATAAAGTAGCAGCGGGAATTCGCTTTGTTGCCGGATAAATATTTTGCTCGCCATCTCGCGGTCGCGGCGCTCGACGGCGCGGATGTGAAGGTTAGAAGATTAAAGCGCGCGGTTTGCGCTGCGTTGTTTGAATAGAGTGTCAGTTTTGAGGTATGGGTAGTAGGAGGGTTGTTGCGAGTTTCTTGGTGTCTTTCCGCTTGTTAGGATCGATCGTTCTTTTTATATTCTTTGGATATTGTGATATTGTATACAGATTGATGAAATATCCGATAGCTTCAAATTTTGCAACTACTTTTACACCTAGCAAACTATATCGGCTGCTCAAACAATCCAACAGCATCATACAATAACATAAATAATAAGATAACAAATTATCAACCAACATTCTTCCCACCGCGTTCCTCCAAAACGAAAACCCCAATACTACAACACTCCCTCCCTCGGCACTCTCAAAGTACTCCCAAAACTATCGTAAACAAGAACCGCATCCGGCGAGCATTCCAGCCTGCACAACCAGCCGAAGGCGCGCAAACGCTCGGAAATAAACGCTCAACGTCATCGTGTCGAGCATCGCGGAAGCCGAGGGCGCAATGCCAGAGAGGCGCGCGCTGGCCGAGCCCAACTGCGAGACGCACTCAACGCGCTTTCCGTTTATGCACTCTCTCAGTGGGAGCCGGCCGCGTGCGATATCTCGTTATCGCGTTTGTAACGCTCGGTAGGGCAGCGCGCAGGTGTGCAGAGGACCGCGGCAAATGAGATGCGAGAGGGAGAGAGACACTTTCGCGATCTGACGCTGCGCGCCCGAGTGGTTTCCGCTTTCGGCCGGATGTGCGCGATGAATAATTGTTGGTGTGGAGAATGCGGAGGTGTTTTTAGCCTGGGGGTTTTCGGAATGGTTTGGGAATTACGTTATTTAAATAAAAGTTAATAAAAATTACTAAATATATAATCTATTATTATCTAATAACGAATACTTGTCTAAATAAATACGTATAGTGTCAAGAAACGCAATAAATTAAAAACGTTCTTAAAATCAAATTTACGACACTGACAATTAAAGCTAAATATACCTGCACAAAACGCTAAGATAGAACCTTAAATATCCCCAACTCTTGAATCCGCTTAAAGACGCAAGCAGCTCGCCGAGCCAAGTAAAAGAGCGGCAATGTAGCTCGCTCCTCGCGCAAGAACGCGCAGCCGAGAAAACAAGCGGAGCTCGATTTTCGCGAGACTCCGCAGCTCCCAAGCAGGAACGGAGCTAACGAATAACGAGCCGGTGATTTATGCGCGAATTCCCGCCTCTTCTCCGGAAAGTAAAAGAGAGACGGAGAGAAAGCTCGGAGGAAGGCTCGTTTCTCTCGTCACTCCATATACCTCCGAGGAGCGCCGAGCGAGAGACAAATTATTTGTCACTCTCAAAACTCGCGCTTATCCGTCAACCGACTCGTTTCCAGCTACGAGTATAGCTATAACGACGAGCGTTAACGTTAGACGCGAGGGAAACTAACCGCGCCGTGAATTTCTTCGTTTTTTTTCCGCGCGGATTTCTGATTCGTTTGAATGGATGTATGCGCGTGGGCTTTTCTAAGCTCGATCGCTGCCTCGCGAGTGCGCAAATCAAGCGACGCCGAAGTGCTGCTGGCGGAGTTGACTGACTTGTGGGTATAGTCGGGGTAAGGTGCGCGCCGATTAATCAAATATAGCAGTGGCGCGCGACGTTTCTGGGATTTCGAGGGGTATTATTCGCGGTTCGCTGAATAAGAGCGGCGAATGGCGAACTTCTCGATTCACAAGCGTTTGCACTTTTGAAGCTGATTATATGTTCGTTGTGTTCAGTGGGTTCTGATTATATTTGGTGCGTTTCGTTTCTTGATTGTTTTGAGGGGGAAATTTAATCGTTATAAATTGTCTGCTTATTATCTGCGTTTGAATTAAGAAACTTTTTGTATCGTTTTTTAATAGCAGTATTTCTTTCATTATGATTCAAATCGATTAAAAAGTAAAACAGTGCCAATTACTTCATTAAAAAAAAGTTATTGTAACGCAGATAAATGTTTATTTTCAAAGTATTTACTTTAGATTGCATAAGATGGCTGCACTTAGCTGATATTTTTCCAATTTAGCTCTCAAAGATGATGGATAAACCGTTCTTTTTCTAGAGTATATCGCAACCTATCCTTTTTTGATTTAATTTTCTATTTTTTAAAAATGTACTTACTTATCAAAAAAAAAACGGGAAATTTTTGAAAAACTAAAATTTATGTGCAGCAACACCAGTTCTCTTGCGAAAGGAGTTTCATGCTACTTTAAAAAAAAAACTATAACACGTATACCAAAACAAAAAACCATCCTCTCCCCACCTATCCGTAAAAACAAACGACCTCACAAAACCTCACCTGCCGCGCTCGTCCATAATCACCAAAAAACCATCCCCCCTCCTTCCCCCTTTCTTACCCATCTCCCCCGCAATTACACCCAACGCAACAGCATTTCCTCGCGCGCTTACGCATGTATCAAGGCGCATAAGTAGGAGCCGCCTCAGCAGCGCCGCCAGCCCAAGCGGAAGGCTCCCAGCAAAATTAATCTCCCTTTGCGAATGCCGCGAGCGAGCTGCTCAAGGCGTCGCGCGCGATAAGTAATTACTGATTAATGGCGACTCTCTCTGCGTGCAGCTTACCATAAGGCTTATCGTCCGTAAGCCCGTTATATTGTCGCGAGCCTGTGTACGCCCGTGGAAGCGAGGATGGATTTAGTGAATGGTATATGTGCATTTCGTAGGAGTGAGTGAAAGCCGGAGTGAGACGTATGTCGCGCGTTCGGAGGTAAGAGAGGATTGTGTGATGAGTAATTACCTTCGTTTGCTTGTAGGTGTTTGGTTGGTTTTTTCAAGGTTTTCGATGAAGGCTTTGTTGAAATAATTAATAAGTGGAAAATAATTCTTTTGGGGTGGATAACCAAATTCGGCTGTTACTACTTACATAGATTGTTCGCCAAATGCATTTTATCGAAGTATTCAAAATAATCATTGCTATATATATAAAGAGATCAAAATTAGCATTAAAATAACCAGTCTAGATAAATTTTTAAAGGGACAACGAGAAAATAACAACAAACGAAAGAACGAAACTTTAATTAAACGCGCCAAGCGCTAATGCCTTCCTGATACTCCTTAACATATCAAAACTCGCTTCGCGGAAACTTTGAACCGTTATAGCAGGCTACATCTCTAGTGTCACGCTCGCGCAAACCTATACACCCAGCCGAGCGAGTAAATAAAGCGCCCGAGACAGCATAATACAGGGGATGAGATGCGCACCTCCCGAGATCGCGAGTTCTTCGACTAGGCGCTCTGAGAGGCTTGTTATAATGCGCACTGCTACATCGCTCGGTGAAAATTACCGTAAAGCGATACGCGATTTATCTTGGAAAAAACTTTACGAATAGCATAATTAAAAAATCGCGAAGATCGACAAACGTACCTACAAAAAACTCCCCAGCTCGGCATATCAAACATCTCCAACCCGCGCGGCACCTCCCACAAAAAAGCCCAGCTAAATTCATTCAAAAACCCACCACCGTTAAATTCACTCAAGCCACAAGACGGCCTCCTCCAGCTATACAGCCACACTAGACGCAGCGTCGACTGTGTAATACATTCCGCTCGGCTGCTGCAAGCGCACTTTGAGCGCGCTGCGACGCAGAACGAGGGAGGAGAGAGACGGAGAGAGGAGCAAGCAAGGCAAGCTTCGCGTGCGCTCGATTGCGGCTATGTGCTGCAGCTACGAGCGTTAGTTTCGCATGCCTGGCTCCCAGGGAGGTTACGCTAATGACGGATAATCCACTCGGCTCAGCCCGACGCCTGCAAGGATCGTCGAACCCGAATGCAGCCGTGCTGTTGCCCGTCGTGGGATTATTTTTTTTTTAAGGGGGGAGGGGTTGGACCGATCGGAGTTTACGGGCCGTCGAGTTGTGGCCGATTTATCGGTTGGGGGGTGAAGTTGGGAGCTTGGTTTGGGATGTGAGGGTAGTGATCGGTGAATGGTTTTTGGGTTTGGGAGTTGAAGTTTGATGGCTCGTGTGATTGAGGGCGGGTTGGTTTTCGGAAATTTGGTTTTGATCGGGAGCGTTGGAATTGTAGGTGATGTGAATAAGTATTATGGTGAAATTTTAAATAATTTTGTTTTTTGGAATTAGAAGCTTTTAAACGATTTATATTCCGCGAATTTGTACAAAGAATGTATTCGAAATATAATATTATTCATATTAAAAAAATATCTTAAAAAATAAAAATAATAATATGAAAGTTACATCACTAACAATGCAAAATAAGTGATTACTTATTACATGGACTTTTGAATATTATTTCTAATAATCAATTTGGCGTAGGTACCGAATTTAAAAAAAGAACTGCAAGAAAACTTTTTTCATACTTATAAAAATGTTTCCTGAAAGCTTTTACCTTGACTTTCGACATTCTGCAACAAGTACCCGACTTCCACCACCCGAACAAAGCGTCACAAAACTTACCCCCGGAATTTCGAAATTCAAAGAGAAAATCGATTCACAGAGCAAGTCCTTAATGACAAGCCCGTACTTATAGTCCATAATTTTGACGACGGAGCTTTGCTGCAGTGACATTACCTTGCTCGATGAATATCGCTTCTTTCAGAAAGACAGCCTATACACCCAATGAGAGGCTCAATTGCGCGGAATCGGTTGAAAGCGAGCGGGCTCATTAACTTCGGCAAAACTGGAAGCGAGCGCGGCGAAAATCGCTCGAGCTGGGCTTAACGGTGACGAGGGAAAATTCGACGGGATGGTTATTTGCTAAGGGGACCTTTGAAGAGTTCATCCGGATTTTAAGCGCGTTTGATCGAAAACTTTTCTGCGTGGTTATAAACATTCGCCAGGCACAATGCGGGGATTTGGCTTTTGTGGAGAGTCGGATGGATGTTTCAGCGGGAAATGATTTTGATTATATTTTTTGGAATTGCGTGCTTTGTTTATCGATTGTTGGTTACTATTATAGATACTGGAATTTTATTTCGCTTGGAATACAGTTTTGAATTGATCAAGCTTCGTTTATAAATTGAAATGCTATTGAAAAATTTTAGAAAAAAAGCAATGAACGTTATTCATAGAAAATATTAAGTTTCTAAAGAATGAATTTTTATTATATTGTTACATTGAAGATCTATTGCCACAGAGCATAAAAGAAATGCATTGGAAAAATTCTTCCTCTACATTGTACTTATGATATACCTTTATACATACGTATAATATATAACATTTATTTCAGAATTCAATAAGAATAATAGCTTAAAATTCCATAAAATACCATTGACGCCAACCGTCCACATCCAACCAAGAAAATATAACAAAAAACAATCGACAACCTAAGAAAAAAAGTAGAACACCCATCAACAACAACACAAACATCACAATCCAGACCCCGCCAACAAAGCAAACGCCTCGCCAAACAAACCGCACCAACTTCACCGAAAAACAATACCACCGCGGAATCCCAATCGTGCATTCTCCGCTCTCACAATTCCGCGTAACCTTAACTGCATCCGTCGCGCGGTCACCCAGCCTACATTAACAACGAGCCGCCCCTCAGACAGCGCGCTTAGCACAGAGCCAAAAGGCAAACTTGCCTATCCATCCACAGCAGCGCAGATGCCCAGGCAATTACCGGGAGAGCCGTGTAGCCCATTTTTGTCCCTTTGGCCATTCGCGCATTGTTCGCCGCGGGCCGTATATATAAGCGATGTCCGGCCATTTTCTTTATCTCTCTTCTTGCCAACTCCTCCGGCCGAGTTACACGCCCGAGAGGGACGGACAAATAGAGCGGCCGCGCTTGCTGGATGGCTGTAATAAGGACGCCGCGGACTTGTAATACATCTCCCGAGCTTTCATGGAGCTTGCGAGCTTAGGTTATGGATTTCGTGCTTGCGGCAGTTTCTTTGCCGTGCATCGGCTTTTCTTAACCCCTTTGTGCTGGCCGGCGCTTTTTATCTCCCGGGGCTTGTAATTAAAGTAGGCGATGAGGCTTTCGCGATGATTAGAGCGAAGAAATTTCATAAATCCGCCGGCGCGCCTTCGATTACCTCGCGGTCCTTTTGTGCGCGGGGCCCGTAAGTGGATTACATGGAGCGCCTTGGGTTTTAATTAAAATTAAAATTGAATTTGGGAAATTTCGCACGTGTGTGTGTATAGGCGAGGCGGAGGCGCAAGAAATCCCCGGGAATTTATCGCTTGCATCATCGGCTGGATATAGGAGAGCGTGAGGGTAAGTATGTTTTAGGATTTATGTGGAATATTGTTGCGAGTGATTGGAAAGTTAGTTGCGGGGGAGTAGTTTTTGAAGTTTGAGGAGGGTTAGAGGGACTTGGAAGCTGTATTTTCAACAGTCGGATTTGAAAACAGGGATGAATAACGGAGACGTTTGTCGGAAATCGTTGGGGAGTCGATAAATTTTGCGACTGGGGCAATGGACGGAGAGGAAATGTCGGAAGCTTGCACTGTGTAATAATTGATTTTAGTGGATTCGTTGTTTTGGGTGGTATAATTATTGATTCGTAATAAGGGGTAGTTTCTAGAAGTTGTATTCAACAAAGGCTTTGAATGAAATATTCATGACGAGTCGAGAGTATTAAAATTTTCTGGTAATTGTTTTAAACAATTTTTATTTTATTTTAACTTAAAATATATTTGAATGAGATTTATACATTGTGAAGAACGAATAGTTATTTTAATTTTTTAAAGTATTCTTCCTTTAATATAACATTGAATATTGTTGTAAAAGTCTCACATAATGTTCCTTTAAAAATAATTCAATTTAATTGAAAAGACTGAAACTTAATTATAATCTAGCCCGTAAGATAATCAGACAGTCATAATTTTAAATTTAGCGTACACAGCCAAACTTTATTTACACTAAACTTTCCACTCTGACTTGAATAACATTGTTCAAACAGCCAAAGCGCGCCTTTGAGCACACAGGGAAAAATCAACCGAACTTGAACCTCCACATCCGACCTTTTCACCACCTCGCCGCCAACTTCAAACTACCTTCATCCGAAAAACAATCCAACCCGAATTATCAAAGTCAACAAAACTCGTGAATCCATCTCAAAACTGAAAAACCAGCCGGCGAATCCCGCGAAAACGATAGTTCCGAGGCACCTCGAATAAAAAAAAAGCGAAAGAGAAAAGAGGCCGCGCGAATTCGCAGGCAGCTATCTTCACGGCTGGGCGGGCTCCGGCAAACAATAGGGGAAGAGCGACGATGGCCCTTTCCTTACTATTTCGTTCGCTGAATGCGTCCGTCTGAATTTCGGCACGATAATTACACCCACTTTTTATCGAAAGACCGTGGCGCCGTTTTTCTTTTTTTTTTCTTTTTGCGCGCGGGAGTAAGGAAAAAGTGCTGGAATAAAAGAGACGAGATGGGAAGAATGTGAGGGAGGAAAAATAGTTGGCCGATGAATAAGGAGATTTTTTTCGAGATTTTTCGGGCTCGTGCGTATCATTGTTGCTTGATATGTGCTGAAACGTTATGACTGGATATATTTGTTTCGCGCTGGATTTATTGAATATGAATTCTGGTTCTTTTTTTTGGACTTGTTTATAATCATGACGAGTGGGAATGTAATCGTTATTTCGATATTAATCTCTTTCGAACGGAATTATTCGAAAGGTTTTTCGATAATGTAAGTATTGTGTCACATATTTCTCGGATGTTACTGTAACGGTATTAATTATGCGCAACATTTTAATCCAATAACAAATCAATAATTCAAAAGTAATTTATTATACTAAAAAATTCAACAATAGAAACAACAATCTTTAACCTAATTCCCTCATCCCTTAACTCCACCATTACCTTTCGCCGCTACAAAAATTAAGAAACACTTTAGAAAAGAAAAGAGCGCACTTTGAAAAACGCCTTCTTAAATGCACCTATACGCGCTCAGCCACTGCTCGTTGATCCTCGTAGTAAAATTAAACGAGCAGCAAGTCGGCAAGGAGGAGGCGAAAGTAGCCAAGCTCGCTATCGTCGCTACAACGGATAAAAAGCCGGTTCGCGCTGCGGTCGCGGGAGTTAATTGAAAACGAAATTATTTATCGCCTCGCAAGAAACGGCCGAGCGACAAAGGCCGGGACTGCTTCAATTAACGTTCGCCGCTCGGCGCGCGCGCCTTGAAAATTACTTTCTGCATTTTTGAATGCCGACGCAAGCGAGCGAGGAAGAGAATAGAGCGGCCGTTAATGAAAGTCAACGATACGGCGTGAATGAGATTCTCGATGGGTGTGGAAGAGGAGGAGGGTTTTTTTTGGTTTATGGGTGACGAGGGTGATGAATTAGAATACGTGGGTTATTAAAATGGGGGCTCGTTCGTACTTGAGTTCGGTGGGGCAGTTTTTGAAGTTTTTGTCTCGGGGTGATCTATCATGCTTTTTTTCGCTGGGAATTTGTAAGAGATGAGTCGTGTTATGCGTTTAGGTGGATGGATCATTTCGTTTTGATGTATTTTTTAGTAATGGTGTTTTATGATGCTGCGATGAATTTTGAAAATCAATTAAAATTTTAAGTGATGGTCTCATAAAATAAATTTTCGTTTTTATAGTTTATTTCGAATTAATATTTTAGCAAAATGAAAAAGATAAAATCATGAATTTTGTTTTATGGAATGAAAATGAAAATAAACCAAAAAAATATACGTTGAAAAGAATGTAATTATATTTATTTTTAATCAAAATTTCGCGCGTTGTTTTTAATAATAGAAATGTATTTTTATTGGCTAAAAATGTCTAATGTATAAATTTGGTTACGCATTACAAAAATAAAAGATCATATTGTAAAGAGTACATTAAATGTTAACTAATCGAGTATTCTAAAATAAAATTATTTATTAAAATATACCTACAATAGTGCAATTCATATCACATAATTTTGTCGCTTTAAAAAAGTGTAATTGAAACACAATCACAGTATAATAAATAAAGCAATAATAAACCTTCTTTTATCACACAACAGCATATTCTTTTCACATTGAAATAACAAAAAAATCCAGTACCAATCGAGCACATCTATCGATTAGCAAGTCCGCACAACAATCCCCCAAATCCCCCTATGATTTACCCCACTCTCATTTCCATACCACTTCCGGAAGGCCCTTAATCACCCTAATTTCCATTACACAGCCCGTCGAAAATTTCGCCGCACTCATCGTTAATCTGCAAAAAAAAATCGCTCTCGCCCTGAAAAATCGATCAGCCCGTTACATACCGCACCGATACACACCCCCACCTTCCACCTACCCATAACTCACGCATAAAACGCAATCGGCGAAATCGAGCGGGCGCTAATCGGCCGAAGCCGGCTCGGCCATAATTAACGGCTCGCCAGGCGTAAACGAGTTTGTTCGAGCTAATTAACTCGAGCGCTATTCGTTCGGCTCGACGCTTTGCGTATGCACGCGCGGCTCGTAATGCCGTGGCTGGTCCCGCGCCGCTGCGTACTTATTGGCCCCGGCGTTATTAAAAGCCGGAGGGGCGAAATAAAATTGCACTCGGCTCGGATGATGAAGTAAATATTTGGACGATCGGGGGCTGCTGCTGGCGGAGGGTCGATGTAACAGCTGGGGTAGGGGGTTTGGATGGCCGCGAAATTGGCGAGGTGCAACTCTCGAGAAGGAGGAGATTAATTTTGAGCGGGCTGTTTGATTTTTGAACTGGAGAAATATTTGTTTTGCCAAGTACGGAATAAATGGATACTTTTTCTTGACGGAGGAAACTTTGTTGGTTTTCGTTATACTTTTTATTTCCGTTTGGTGAGGGAGAATCGTTGCATTCGTTAGTTGATGGTTTGATATCGGTCAATACAATTTTAACGATATAATTTTTTACCAGTTTTTGGATAGTTGTATTTCTTATTGTACAAAGCCAGAACAAAATAGTCTTCTAAATAATATTTTCTACGGATAATGTACAATACTACTATGATATTACACTTTATGTAGCGATTAAACGTAATTGTCGATTGTAGATAAATATTTCAATATTTTATTATCCATGATATAAAACTTTGAAATACTGACATAAAAATCTATAAAATATTTGTACAGTAAAAACTAAAAATAAACATTCTTTACTCTAAAAAAAATCTTACAAAAAACTAATCAAACGAAAGATTCAAACATCAATCCATATTTATCCTTTAAAAGAAGGAAGCCAAGGATCAAGCAGAAAAAAAACTAAACACATCCAGACACGGAGAATTTAGCCTCGATGATCACCGCTCAGGCACGCACACACTCCAACCTTCAGCACAGTACAGACTTTTGACGTTATCACACGCGCAGCATATATCATAAAAGTCACTCACCCTGAAACTCCTTCCTGGCTGCGCTGACGGAAGTGACGATATTGGCCACGTGACCGAGCACCGTCGCGAAGAGCAGCAGCCCGAACAGCAGCTGTCCTATCACGAACAGATACTCGCCCTTACTTCTTGGCCTAGAAAATTGCGAAATTTCCTCGTTCAGTTCGGAGAGAGAAGAGAGAGAGAGAGACCAGCCCGTCCAGATAAGCCCGCGTATGTACATTTATGGGCGCTCCCCCTATAAGCGTGGGAGTGACGCGCGCGGATACCGACCTACAGCCGGGTGTAATAAAACCATCAAGATTCGCTCGAGATTACTGATTGATTGGCGAGGCTTCCGTTCCTTTTTTTTCGACTGACTGATTTTTACAGGGAAAACACGTTACGGAATATCTGATTTTTCTCGCTGTGCGATATTTTTTTATGGCTGGTCGTTTTGTTCCCTTTTTTTAAGTTAAATTTTTGTATTTTCAGGATTGTTTTAAATGTAAAAAGTGCATTTTTAAGGCTCGTTAAGTGAACAGAATAATTTATTTATGCAAATTACTCACGATGTTCTTGATTTCAGTTTATTTCAGTTTTTACAAGTAAATTTGATACTGGAGAGGCTCTCGTTCTGCTTTTAAAGCGCGCTCCTTTGCGCTCTCAGCTGGAGTACATCGTCAAACCTGTCGCTCGAGGGCAATTTATTTGGCTGCTTGCGCAAGTTTTCTTTGACTAAAAAGGATTATCTTACAAGATAACAGATATCCTTTTGTAATAAAAGAACTCGCTCCTTTAGGCTATAAACTCGAGAGAGAACGAGAGCATCCTCCCCCCCTTTTTTAACGAGCCAACTTTTTCCCGCAGCCTTGATTCTCTTAACTTTTAATTATGAATTTCTTCACAAAGCACGATGTTTAATTTAAATATTTAACTACGATTGGAAAAACAGATGTAATTAGCAGCGAGATTAACCAGTATTTATATTCATTGTGCGGCGCTCTTTTCGCGGTGAAAACGGAACCGTGAATTTTTCAAAGGATTTAAGACAAAGAGCAGAGTGAATTACGATTGTTTACCTTGGCAAGTCCCCAATCGTCGTGAGGGCGAGCGTGCACCAATAGTAACTCTGCAGGTACTGCTTAACGACGTCCGCCGTCTCGGAGTCGCTGAATACCCAGTTCTTGCTCCCGAAACCGTTGTTCTTATAAATAATGTGATAGAGGCACCCGTTCCAGTGAAAGATCACCAGTAAGTAATGTATCAAGGACGTGGAGCGAAATAAATTCGGATAGTTCGTGTGTCGCTCGGTCCTGTCCATGAACGCCCAAAATCTGAAAATTTGCCATTTAACGGGCGAAATTTAGTAAATATGCGTTATACATTTGTTTATGTGAGAACGAATAGTTTTTTACACTTTTGATAACTAAAGAAATTGCATCGCCAAATAAATATAAATAACTGAGTGTCCAATAAAGCTCAAACATTTCCACTTGCAAGCAGCAATTCGGAATTTATTTTTACTTTTCCAGCATTAATAGATAAACTTTTATCAATCCTGTAAATCGTAAAGAATTTAAACATTTCCTTCCCAGATAAAATATGTGTACGATGAAAAAGACTTAACAACTTTGTAGGAACGTCATTTCCTTATTGGCACTTTGGAAAGAAAGTAATGCACATAAAAAAGCGCTCTCCTCGCAAGTGGCATTTAAAAAGCTAATGTCCAGCGCTAGTAAAGAAAAGAAAAAGGTATCCTTACTCACCGGTAAATTTTAACGAGTCTAAAACTTCGCAGTATACTGTTAAATCCTATAGATAAGTATAAACAGTCGAGGGGCAGCAGGCACAGGCAGTCTATGTAAAAGGTGGTGCTGTTCATGTAGTGCGTGCGCAGCTTCGTCGCGTCGGTCTGCAGCACGCCGTCCTCGAGGTAACCCGTACGGAAGTGAAACACTATGTCCACCAGATAGAGAAAGTCCGACAGATAGTCCAGGCAAAACCACACCACCAGCGTCTCCCCTGCACATTTTTAACGTCGCTATTTGTCTTTACTAATCCCTTTTACTCTTCGTGCGTTCTGCTTTATAAAAATGTTTTGCCGCGGCGAGATTTGTTACGGGGGTTTAGTTTTATGGAGACTGAGTAGAGAGTAAAATAAAGATGGTGTCTGAGAATTCGAGTCAAAGTAGATAGTTTTGATATGATTTTAAATAATTAATGTGTTTTTATTATTTTTATAAAAATACAACGTAATGAAAACGTTTTTTTCAATTTCAATATTAAAAGATGAAATTTAGTAATTAAAATGATCTAGGCCCGATAATCTACTTAAATACATATACATTATTTATAAACACATTGGTCCTATCTTACGATCCAAATCTGAACAAACAAAAAATTACGTATCTTTAATTTACTGAATAAGTGAAAGGCCAATATTCCACCTTTAACCTGACTTTTCACTCTTAAAGAACGATCGAAAAAAGAAAGATCGAAAGTCCGAGCTAAAAGCCTTCAGCGCGCGAAATCGAATAATTTCTCTGCTGGCTCGTCGCTCTCCGTAAACACACGCGCCTCGAATTCATTAGGTTGCGGTTTAATAGCCGCTCCGAGCGTAAAGCTATTCCTCGTCAACTGCACGTACCGGCGGCCCGGTGCCTTTAATTACCGATAACAAATGAAGCGAATGCGACAAAGCGAAACACGCGGAATGCTCGAATAAACCCGCCGCGGGGAGAGCTTCTCTCCTCTCGTTGCATGGCCTCGAAAGACCTGGACTATATTCGAGTGCCTTTGCTCTTTGCCCCCTCTCCCTTTGTCCTTTGCTCTCTCTCTCTTCCTTCCCTCTCTCTCATTTGTGATCTCTTTCCGGTAGTCGCTAACGTGGAGAAAGAGCGCAGAAAGAGAAACAAAGAGGGAGGAGAGAGAGAGAGATTTCGATCGTTAAGCCCCTCTTAATTTGACGATTTTAGCCGAGTCCAGCCAAGCGTGTCGCAGGCTCCCGTAAGCTTGATTGTATTTCCGGCAATTCGAGTGAGAGAGAGAGAAAGAGAGAGAGAAAGAAAGTCCTCTTGGCGCAAAGTCTGTGCGCACACGTGATGGGAATGCTTAAAAAAAAAAAAAAAACGATAGCAACTGACCGTTGATCTCCTGGAAGGCGAACCTATAGATGATGACCCAGAAGTTGTAGAGGAAGGCCAGCGAGACGACCATCGACCAGTAGTAGCAGAGCCGGCCCGCCGGATCGAAGACGAACGACCAGTTGGGCGCCCCCGTGCGGAAGCCGCGCTGGCCCGACTGGCCCGGATAGCCACGGCTGCCGCGCTGCTGCTGTTGCTGCTGGGCCGTGTAGCGCCTGCAACGTTACGTTTATCCGTTTCTTTCTGTCTCTTTTGCTTATTTTATATTTTATTATAGTGGATGATTTTCAAACGTTGGATGTGTGCTTTTAGTTGAGCTGTGTTTTTGTTGGTGTTGAGGTAATGGAAGCTGGTTTGGAGTTTGGTTTGCGAGCTTTGTGTTGTTGTTTAGCGAAATGGAAGTGTAGTATGTTGTTAATTTTCATTTGCGTGATTGCGAAGAGTTTTGAAGTTTGTTCAACGCTTGAAAAACATTTTTGAATACGTATTATTAGAATGTACATTAAAAGACATAAAAACAATATTCTAAGCAATTTTTAGTGTTATTACTATCGTTGTTAAGTAATAAAGACAATACATCGATAACAACTGAGTTACGTATTAAATAGCACAACATCAAGTGTATTTCATGATAGATTATTACTTACAACACATTCATAGAGGAAAATCGTTGATATTGGACACTTCTGGAGAAAAAGAAAATAATAATAGGTAAATAAAAATTCAAGAAAATTCCTAATTATTGATGATAAAAAAAATAATTTCGAATAACTTCTTATAAACACGCGTAATCAACGTTAGTAAACTAGTTCACACCCACATCCATTTTAAAACTGAATTAAAATTAAAGAAGCCAAATTAACAGCCCATATTCACGTTAAAAAATAAATTCCAGCCAACAACTTTCCTCTACTATTTGCAAATCATAATGACACGAGTTAAGACACTACACAGGAAGAGGCAGATCTAAAAACAAAAAAATTTCTACTTTATATAAAAATTCATATTCCTCAATATTTCAAAAAGCCACCTTCTCTACTATCCTAAAAATAAAACCCTAAACTCGGTCGAACAAAATAATAACCAAACCTATCCAAAAAGACACTGCGATAAAAATCAACTCACGTCTCGGTCCCGTTACAGTTGCTGTTACCGCTGAGATGGTTGATGGAGGCCGGCGTGTGAATGTGGGAGGGCGTCGATTCCCGGGCCGGTGTTTGCACGGCGTTAGGCAGCTTGAACCTGCCTCTGAGGTGATCCTTGCGCCTGGACTTGTGACTCAGGTCGAGCTCGCTCGCGCCCCGGTTCACGTAGGCGCCCTGCAGCGAGTCCCGAGACGAGCTGAAGTACCGCTGCCAGGGGGGACAGAGAAAGGATGAACGGATCTTAGGATTTTTCTCAACTGAGCAAACAGCTTCTTTCCGGCTTCGAGGGGAGCTTTCCTCGAGTTTTCGAGGTAAAGGATGTCCTCGACTTTGCTCGCTCTCTGTTTCTATTGACGTATTTTTCTTTTGTTCTCTTGCGCGACGATGGGCTATGTTTGCATTTCATCGAATTGATATACGACATTATGACGTCGCTGTTCAAATATTTACTCGGCCGTAAAAAGCATATTAAACTGCATAATTTAAATTTTAAAAACAGTCAAGCGCAAAATTACTGATTACCATCAACCGGAATTAATCAATCAAAATGCACCTCCCCCATCACTTGCCACCTACCTGCGACTGCTGATGATGATAGTAGTGATGGGTGGGCGTGTGCCTGCCCATGAACTTGCTGCTGACGAGATCGAGGAGGCTCTGCCTCGAGGGCAGCACGCTCGTCCTGGCCGAGACGTTCTCCACGCTTTTGGTGTCGTCGTCGCCGCCCCGGTAGCCGGCTATCACCGTGCCCCCTCTGCCGCCGTTGCCTCCACCCCCGCCGCCCGCGCCGGGCCCGCGGTGACGATCGCGCAGCTCGCTGCCCGGTGTGCCACCGCCGACCCCCGACGTCACGATGCCTGGAAAACGGAACGGGCGGATTGATTAGTTGAGATGGTGCTGGTGATGGGATGAGTGAGGGTTGTTGAGAGGATTTGGGTGTGGGTGAGTGGTATTGCCAAAATCGTTGTTGATATTGTAATGTTTTGATTTTTTTAATTTTTGCTTTCGATTTGTTAAATTGGGGATAATTTGGGTGAGTAAAGTTGTATAATTATGGAAAAGTATAATAACGTAAATTCAAATATAAAACATTGAAGAATTAAACTCTCGTAGTAGTAAGTGGAAAAAGTTAGGTAAAGTCGGACATTCGATTTTCAAGTCATACTGATTTAAAAAATAAACTTATAAGACAATTTAAACTTCAAAGAAGCAAGAATAAATTAAAAATTTACAAAGTTAGTAAAACAATAATAATATAAGATAAAAATAGTAATGATAATTTAAACTGTAAGCTAACAAGAACTATCTGTTTATCTAAACCACGCACGGGCTTATCAAAATTTTTGTTGTAAAAATGTTTTCTGCTACACTCACTGGCTTAAACGTAATGCAAATATTGTGTGCGCAAACTTTCTGCTTCGTCGGATACAAAGAGAATGCGGGCATATCTCGGCTCTTAAAGTTTTCTAAACATGACAAAGTTATGCAAAACTTTCAAACTCCTGCGAATTTTATACAAATGTGGCTTCGTAACAGCTTTTTATAATTTCGATTAAACTATTTCAAAGCCAGAGTTTATAAAAACTTTTTTCTTCTTCGTATTCATTTTGAATGTGAATATAGGATCTATGCGAAGCTTGATTCGTGTTTTAGAATTTCGGTCAATTACTCAAGATTAATTATTTACGAGTATAAAATATCGCTAAAAGTCTATAAAAATCAATGTTTAATATTAAATGCATTAGTGAACACTCTAAAATACCAGCACTGTATAAACAAATTAAAAATTCAAACAAATTAACAAACCTTTCATACAATATTTAACCAGTAAAGAGCACAACCTCGTAGTCAAAATCCATTTACCTATTACTTTAAAAAATAATCACATTATAATAATATCCACCTTTAAAAAGAAAAACGTATCCCTCACCTCACGCCAATTCGCCTCCACCATACATTTTTACGCTAAAAAACTGTATCATCCCGCCAAGTTCTATTTATAACCAGAGAGCGAAGTAGTGGGCGAAGGCGCCGGCGCCTGTTAAAAGCTCAGAATGGAAACAGCGCATTCCTGGCTAAACGGCCGCGCATCCCCAATAAACTCGCTCTCTCTCCTACTTCGACGCGCTGGATAAATCCACCCCATCCACACATCCCAGTCTACGCTCGCATACGTAAAACAAGCAAGTAGAATCGCCGCGTGGGCGGCAAAAAAACGCTCGTAGAGAGCATCCCAGTCGCGCCATGTACTTTTTGTGCTTGCGCGCCGCTGGAAAAAGTTTCTTCGGCCGAGCTGGCGCGCGAACGCGAAAAAAGCTTTCTCCGCATTCCACTCCCTTCCCGAAATGTGTACCTATTAGAGTGGCTGCCTAATTACGCGCTCGGCCTGATAATGAGATAGAGAGCGCAGCCGGAAGATTTTTCGCGCGAGCTTTCAGCATTAACCTCCCGCCTCTTTCTCCATTAAGCAGAGCTTTTTGCGCGCGCGTTGGCGCCAAAGCCGACCCAGTTTTTATCTATATCAAACGCGCGCGAGCGCAAATTGTCGCCCCTGAAAATGCGGCCCCCGCAAGCGTTGGCAAACGCGAACTTAGGCAGCGCGCGCGCTGACCTTTTTTTTCCCTCTCGCAAGCTCCGGGAGTTTACCGACCCTTAGCTTGCGAGTTTAATTTACTCCGGGCGAGAACGGCAGGGCTGAATGCTTCGCGGTGTTTTTTGCCGCTGAATATCGACTGCGGTATGCGCATGGGTGGGCTGGTTCCGTGTATGCGGCTACGCGTGCTCTCGCATAAATAAGAATGCACTTTATGCGCTTGTGTGTAGGAGGAAGCTTTGAGGGTCGAGCTGCTTTGAGCTTGGGAGTGAATAGTGTGTTATTTAAATTTTGAGGGGATTAATGCGGATGTTGAGGTGAGAGCGAGCGGTATGCCAAATGTTGCGGCGACGGATTTTGTAGACTAATTTTAAAGTTGCAGCAGGGGCTGCGATTCGAGAGTTATTGTAAAGTTTGAAGGCTTTGGTAATAGCTCAATGAGGCTCGAAATTCTATAGTTTAAAAGAAAAAATGTGTACAATAATGAAGCAAATGTCGATATCAGATTGATAGGAGCATTGACGGTATTCAACATAAAGTACGAAAACGTTGTTAAATTACGAGATTATTCTAATTTATTATGCAAGACTAACATTATTATTTTACTCCTAAGAATCTTTACTTTCTACTTAAAAAAGAAATTTCTATCTTTAAAAACATAAAGCGAGTGTACTAATTAGCTCTTTAATTAGACTCCAAACAATAACTTTTAAAACCTTATATAAATCATTAAAAACTCTTCTTTCCTACCCGAACTCCCCTCAAAATCCATTCCCCAATAACACCCCGCAAAAAAATAATTTTTTCCCCGGAAAATATATTTTCCTTCTATAAAGGCATACATAGCTATCGCGTTACAGTTAGCCAACAACAGTAAATGGAGAACTATCCCCCGAGGTGAAATAACAATTATAACCAGGGGGCAGCCGCGGGCTGCTTCGCAGAATGCATCCGGCTATCCGGTTACTAATGTTCATTGTGCGTGCGATGCACTAGCGTAGCCCAGCGGCGAAAACGAGCGGCGATTTTCGTTTCGCGTTTCCAGCTGCGAAGCCTCTGCCGGCGCCGATTCGAGTTACGCTTAGTGCTACGGTTTTATGATTACCGTATATGAAGAAGCAAAACAAAATCAAATTGGATAATTTAATCAGAGTCGCTTGCTTTTTCGCTAAATTTCTATCTATGCTTGATGCACAAAATTAGACTTGCGCCGGAATTAAACAAATTTTCATTAATTAACGGCCACCGTAAAGTTAAATATGGTAATGCCGCGTACGATATTTTGATTGAACGGAATCCCGGCTTTCGAATATTTCGCATGCACATTTATTTACATTTAATCGAATATTTGATTTCATTATTTTAAAACTCGCCGCGGCTCGCTAAAATTTCACCTCCATCCACATTTTCCATTTCCGCGCAATAATATAATTTGCAGCTTCGGTACAAAAAAAAAAAATCGCCGCTCGAGCAATCCATCATCTATTTCAACAATAAACCCGCCGGGTTACTCGGAGCTGTATACAAAAAGCCATTATTAACCGCGCAAAAACATTCCAAGTTACCAAAGTACTTCTCATCTGCAGAGCCTCTTGTTTAATCGCTCGGCGCGCTCTCTTGCTCCTTCTTATTTACGTCGATCGCCTTATAACTCTTCCTTACCGAGCGGCAGCCGGCAGGACCATTTCGACGTGATTCATCATGCAAATTGCTCGGCTGGCGCGGGCAATACCGTTGCTCCCTGCTTTTTCGTTGCACAGTCGCAGAGGAGGCAGCGATCGATCCCGCGGAATTGAGAGCCGAATTGAGAGATGGATAATGTTTACAGCTTAGATTAAGCTTTTTGTTAAGTTTTTTTCAAAAGAATTTCTGTTGTTTTTAGTTTAAAATATAATAAATTAGTGGGAATCGGTAGAGGTAAATTTTTTAACCATTTTAGTTTACCGGGATAGAAAGTTATCTTGTTAAGAGAAGAGATTATTAAAAAGATGTTATGGGAGCTAAATTAGTTACATAGAGCATGTCTTGAGTAATCCTGTATTAGCATACAGACGAGGATGATAAATTCGAGAAACTTGTAATCGATTCCGAAATCCGAGTGCCTCTCATTTAACCTGAATAATGGGAAATTGATTTGAACGTCGTTCAAAGACTCGTTAGGGCTTTATCTTAGTTTAAGTTGTGTTTAATGTTTTTCAAAGGAAAGTTTCAAGTTAGCTTCCAAATGTTCGTTGACGCTTTCCCGCAAAAAATTCTTTTTCCATTTCTCAAGCAGATGACAATGAAAAGAGCATTAAATAAGTTTATATGAAAACTATAATAATATAAAATACAAAATATTAATTACTGTCAACAGAATGAAGGATAGTACATAGCTGTACGATAACATTCTCAAAATTAACCGGAATGCTATTGCCTGACTATTTACTGACTCCTTTTACTAATCTTATAATACGTACATACATAGTACTTACAAAATTATAACCTATACCATTCACTACATACATTCTAAACTGAAAAGTGCGAAATCTGAAATTTAACTGCAATACTCACACATTAGATAAAGATTAAAATGAACGCTTTAATCTTAATAACCTGTAAAACCCGATCGATATTTTGAAAACTATAATTTTGTGATTTTAAACTTTTTTAAAGACTATTTAAATCCAGCGCGCTATGCACGCACTATATCTAACCTACACAGTTAAAAATGTTTCGTACTAAAGTCCGTATTTCACGAAATTCTTACGTACTTGGGTCCCTTTTTTACGAAAATCTGTTCGTCAAAATTGTAACGCAAAATTTTCGTAATT
>UELX01001590.1:0-41323 GCA_900480035.1 Eupelmus urozonus | reverse complement strand
CAGACCAGCGAACAGGAAACCTTTTCCTCTGCTGGGTTACTTATGTAACGTGATATATATGTGCAATTTTACTTTATAGTAAACTATTGTTTATTTTTACTCTGGTTAATAAATAAATAAATATACAAGCAAGCAGGAAAAAGACTCACATATGTGAAGCGAAGGACTAGCTAAGAAATAAACGAAATTAAGAAAGAGAAAAAGAGAAACCATAGACCTAAGAGAGGTTGTTTGCATAGAAATAGCTTATATCATATTTAAATTAGGTATGCTGTATTCAAAGTAGAAAAAGTTGTTTGAATGAGTGAAGTAAATAGAGTGATAAAAGAAAAAGAGAATAGGAAACTATTTATATGTATATGTATTATAAACGAAATTTAAAATTTTTAAACCAACTGTATACCTTTTATAAATTAATTGCTCTTGCTAAATGTACGTAAGATTTAGTTATTAGAGCATCGCTAGATGGCGTTTCATACCAATAATCCAATAAACCATAACACAGTTCGGGTATTTCAGTTTATTAAAGTAAGATAGTAAAGTAAGATAGTAAAGTAAAAGTGTTATAAGGGCGAGAGGGTGGGTCTTTTCTAACGGATGTTTAGCCGAGGCGTAAATTAGTGAGTCCCACAATGGAAATATAATTGTAAGAAATTGTAAGAAATTGTAAGGTTTTGTAAGTTTCTGTAAGTTTTTGTAAATTTCTGTAAGTTTCTGTAAGTTTTTGTTACTTTTGCATCGATTTCGGACATTTCTTACAAAAAGTTACAAAAACTTACAGAAACATACAAAAACGTACAATTTCTTACGCATCATAACGATTGTAATTTTCTTACCCGAAAAATATTTTACACATTTTTTAAAAACTTACAAAAATTTATAGAAAGTTATGGAAACTTGGGAAAATTTAAATTTTTTATAAAAACATACAGTTTCTTACATTTACCATTTTTTGCATATAAGTAAAATTATTAAACAAATTTCGCAGTTATAAGAAATTATAAGATATTGTAAGGAATTGTAAGTTTCTGTACATTGTTGTAAGTTTCTGTAAGAAATCAAAAATATTACAAAATCTTACAGAAACTTACAAAAATCTACAGAAACTTATTAAATACATTTATTGAATAAATTTTGGAATTTTAACAAATTGTAAGTTTTTGTAAGTTTTAGTAAGATTTTGTAAAAAGTATCCGAAATCGATCCAAAAATCACAGAAACTTTCAGAAACTTACAATTTTTTACAATTCCTTACAATTATATTTCCATTAGGGTACCTAAGATATTTTGTGTTTAGAAAGTTTTCAGCTATTTACAGTTAAATTTTCAAGGAATTTCACCGAAATCACATTTTTAATGTTAATGGTGCGGGGTCCTTTATATATATATATATATATCCCTAAAAGTATAACTGTTCTCCTAGTTTTTTTTTAAATGCATTTGGTATACATAAGTGCGCATCAGACTCTATTATATTGTACAGAAATAACTATAAATTGTTTATAAAAAACATATAAAATATTCTATTATTTATATTTTTAGAAGAAATAGAAGTTCAAACATCAACAGAATTTTTGACTAATGTTGAGCAACAAACAACTCCACCTCCGGATGAAGCAAAAATCTTAGCAGAAATAGCAATACAAACGCAGACACCTGAATTGACCAATGTATCCGAGCAAATTTTACAAGTTAATGCAGCCACTTCGCCTGATGTTCCTCAAGTAGAAGATATTGACGTACAAGTAAACCTCCATGAAAATGTACCATTGTTTACTAGTGAAACACAAACTACACCAAAAGCAAGTACGCCTGTTCAAGAAACTCAGGAAATTGAAATTCAAACAACTCCAGAAAAACATGTTGAAATTATGATTCAAACAAGTCCATTTGAAAGTCCAGAGCCATTAAAAGAAAGCGAATTACATGTACTAACAAGTCTTGAAGAACCAAAAATTATGCATGAAGGAGAATCCCAAACAAGTACTCCAGAACATGTAATTACTTCGGAATTATCAATTCAAACTAAAACAGAAGAAATTATACCTACAGTGGAAGAAAGCATACAGTTTGCTCCAGATACGTCCGATATTAGTTCTCAAACCGCCGAATTCATTATTAATGAAAAATCTAATATCGTAAGTCCAGATACTGATATCTTGCTGCCAGAAAGTAGTTTATTATCAATCGAGGAGCCAAATGAAGTTTTGACTACTGTACAGGTAGCTGTTGACGAAATAGCTAAATGTGTAGAAGAAGTACCAATAAATGAAGAATCTAAAGACAAGAGTATTCCAAATAAAAATGAAATTGAACCAGTTAGTCCCGAAATAACCACAAATGTCTCAATTGGAAATGTAGAAGAGTCACAGGCAAATAGAAGTATTGAAGATACATTAATTGAAGATAAAGAAACTGAAATTCATGAGCAGCTGCCAATGTTAGTAGCGCCTACAGCTATTGAGAAAAAAGAGGAAGTCGATACACCATCTGCGGTTTTAGTTGCTACAGAAGATTTTCTACTCCATGAAAAACAAAATCAAACTCTAGTGACTTTACAAGACGAGTCTCCAAAAGAAGAAACTTCTAGGCCGACATCAAGTAGTAATAAAACAGATTTTGAAGATAAAATTGCTACACCAAATATTAGTTCAACACCAGAATCTTCGTATGAAATTCAAATTCAAGCTACTATTGAAGTCAGTGGTAGTACTACACCGGATTCAATATCTCAAGATACAACGTTGACTGAAGAACCAAGTGAAGAGGAGTTACTAAAGGCTAAACGTCAAAAAAGAAAAAGACAAAGACATAGAACAGTTGAAATTCGTGATCCTGTTCAAATTGACGAAAAATCTGGATTGGATTCTATATTTGGACAACCACTTAAAACTCCGGAAGAAGATGCTTCATTTAAAGTATCCTATTCTGATATTGCAAAAAGAAGTACAGATGGATCATCACAACTTGTTTCAGAACAAGATAATACGACAGATAATTTGATTGACAGAAAATCAGTGGATGTAAGTGAAACACCTATGCCATTAACCATTCCAATAGAAGATATTCAACATAAGCTTCATTCTGACACGTTGTTGGATTCAAAACTTTCTGAAAAGCTGGATCCACATGGTAAAGAACTTGCTATTTCAGCTCAACAACTCACTACTGATTTTCTTGCTGCAGAATCTCAAGGCAAAAGAGTTCCACAGAATAGTATCGTACAAAAAACTGAAGCAACTAAACAAATGCTAGAAAGAGTTAGAGATTCGCAAAAATTAAAACAACCTTCACGACTTTCAAATATATTACATATTTCGACACTAGACAGTACAATTCCAGAAAAGTCTTTCGAAGAGAAAGCATCCGAAGTCCATAAAGACTTAGCAGCGTTAAAAAATGCTGTAGAAGAGAAAAATGTTATTATAATTGAAGAGACTTTCATTACAGTTGTAGAAACTATAACAACTTGGTTAGAGACAATCGAATCTAGAATTTTCTTAGGAAGAGAGTGCCCAAGTGGACCATCTCATGATGATTCACGGAACTTTAACGAACTCAAGGATGAAGTAAATCATGTTGAAGAAAAAATTAAGGAATTAGACAAAATTTGGAGTGAAGTAGAATGTAACTATCCTCAAGAAGAACGCGAAAGAATTAGACAATGTGTAGAAGCATTAGAAAATCAGGCTAAAGCAATTGAAGAAGTAGCTAAAGATGGAGAAACTCACGTGAAATCTGAGCTAGCTAGGTGGGATGATTTCGTAAACGGAACAAACGATGTGGCAAAGTAAGTTACTTTTGATTGATGACAACCTACTTTTGATTTTTTTTAATTACCCATACTACCGTGTACTGAAAATAATGGTTAATTACTACATGATATACATGCAGTTCAGAAAGTTCTTTTGCAAAATTAAAAGTTAATATTTGTGTATAAAACAATATTATTGAATTTCGCGTCGTAATAAAAGAACATCCTTAAAGATTCTTTTACTTTAGATGGCAGTATGCTTACAGTAAAATGTTCTGTTGTTTATTATTATGATCTATAAAGTTAAAATCAAATAAAAGATAAATAAGTCTTTAATGTTTTGTAAAACTTTTATCTGGTTAACTAGGTATATGTAAGTGCTTTAGCAAAATGAAAAATAATTGTTGTAAACTCTTTTTTTATCACAGTATTTTTCGGAGAATTATTGATGTAATTTCATGTACAAAAAATATTATTAAAATATTTAGGTCTATTTTATAGTAACGATATATTAATCCAATTATGTAGTCAATTTATGTCTGATAAAATTATAGAAAATCAAATTTTAATAGGAAAATGTTTTAATTTTCAGGCTTGTGGAAGAGCAAAGAAAACAGTTAGATTTCTTAATAAATAGTGAAACCCCAACAGTTGCAAAACTTGAAGAACTGGATAAAATAGAAATTGCAAATCGTGATCATATGAATAGAATACATGAATTATTTATTGTAGCAAAAGAGATTTTATGTGACTATCCTGGTAAAGAGGTACCTGAAGAATTAAATACATCTGATGAAACAACACGGATTATTGATTACACAGTATCCGCTGAAAGGGAAAAACTTTTAGAATTATTATTACTCGCTGATGATTATGAACAAACTCTGCATGAATTTTCTCAAATCACTAAAGTGGCAGAAAATCTTTTGGATAGTCCTATTTCTGTTACAAGTTTAAATCATCTCCAAGAAGAAATGCAAAAACACAGAAAATTCTTTGTTAATCTGAATCACTGCCGAGCAGTTTTAGAATCCCTAGAGGACAATCTCGATCCCGAAACAAAGGAGAAATACTCAGAATTTCATAAAGAATTACATACCAAAGCAATTTCTTTATTGGACGAAGCGGCATCGAAAGCTCAGCAGATGTCGTTAGCTGCTTCTCGATGGGTTGTACTTGAACAAGGCATCAAAGAAGAAAAGGGATGGCTTCAAGTTGCACATCAACGCGTCCCTGATTTGCAGAATGTTACATCTACTGAATATGAGCAATACATTTCACTTTATCAGGTAAAATGCTTGTTAAATATAATTAAATAATTTCTTCATACATTTTACAGTTCATTTTATTATATTATTAAATGTATCTAAATTTATTAAACTTATAATACCATTATACTTATTTTATTTCGACTTAACTTTCACATAAATTTTAGACACATAAAGTGGTGATATCTTTATAAACTTAAAATAATCAGTATAATACAGAATAAATATTCCATTATTTCAATTGCATAAAATTAATGCATATAATCAATACATTTTTATCGAACCATTCTTGCGTAATTTACTTGTTTGATTATGAAGACTGAAATAACTCGCAGAAGTTTATTTACACAAATAATACACATCAATCAATCAGAAATGTTATCTTTTTCAGAATCTATCATTAGACATAGCGAATCATCACGGCCGAGTTCTTCAGCTGTTGGATTTAGCCCGTAGCCTCCAAAATCTAATAAACATCGAGGATCCAGACGATCGTTATGTCGAAGCGCTCGACGTAATAGTCAAACTTCAGGAAAACGTCGACTTTTCATTGAGACGTTTACTGGCATTCCGCGAAAGCTGGAACAATCAGGAAATGCTGGTGAACAGGCTTGAGAATTGGATGTCCCGAGCCGAGCGAGAGCTAGCCATGGTTAACGATCCTACCGGTGGCCACATGAGACAATTTTGGGTATGCCGTATTCCCTGACGCTTCCTTTCGCTACTAAGCTACGATAAATTTAGCTCGATACTCGGCGAACTTTCCGAGAAAGACGTCTGATATTTTTTTTGTAATTTATCTGGCACGGCGCCATCCAAACGGTTCGCACTTTATGCAACATAAATATTTTCAAATTTACGAGGAGAACATAAACTTTATTTATGTCACGTAATTTTTTTGATATTCCATTAATCTTTATAAATAAAAAGTTAAAAGTACAAGATTATTATCTTTCTTTTTAAATAGAAGGTTAATTATTATTCTTCCTTTTTTTTAAATTAAAGGAACTGAAAGCTCAGTACGAACTGCACAACAACATGCGCAACGAGGCGGACAATTGCTTCGAGCAGGCCCTCCGCATTGTGCCGTTATCCGACGAAATGCTGCAACGCCAGTTCCACGGGGAAATGCAGAAGCGCTGGAACAGCGTGACGGACAAGCTCAAGAGCATAGAAGACGCCGTGCTAAGTAACATCACATCCGAGGACGTGCCGGCTAACGAAAAACTGAACATCCTCGAAAGAGAATTGAACGAGCTGAGGATCACAATCGACGAATTCCACGGTGTCATGAAAACCGAGGAGGAGCTGGAACTTTACGTAGAGCGACTTTCGGTGCTATTCGAGCGCGTCTGCATTATTCAGGTAAGCTAATTTTTTAATCGTAAACGAAGGAGTCTTTTCCTACATAAATTTAACTCTACAAAATCTGAATTTTTCAACGTTCAGAATGAGCTGGGAAGGCTGGGCCTGCTGCCGGCCGCCGAGAGCGAGCGCGTGGGCGTGCTCCTGTCAGCGGCCCGGCGCATCGAGGGCACGATAAGCGAGGAGCTCGACGCGGCCCAGCTGCTGCGCGAGCGTCTCCAGAGTCTGAAGCGTGGAATCGGCCGAATTCGCAAGGCACACCAGCGCCAGGAGCTCGTGCTGGACCAATGCGAGGGCAGCGAGCGCCAGGGTAGCGACATCGTTGCGGCCGCGGTCCTCCGCTGTCAGGCCGTCGGCGACGAGCTCAGCCATATCTGGCAGGAGATCATGGGTCTGAGGCAGCTTCTACACACTCTGCCCACCAGCATGCGAGTATCCGTCTCACCGGTGGGAATGGAGCGGGATATATCAGGACTGCAGGACAAGCACGAGGCCCTGGAGGCTAGGTGTCTGAAGCTGCTCGGTCTGCTGAGGAGTAGGTTGGGACTGTGGAGGAGGTTCGAGAAACAGCTGGAGATGGTACAGCAGTCCGTGCAGGAGGCGGATTACATGATGGAGTTGCTGACGGTACAAGGCACCGTGGATTACGAGCGTCTGCTTAAAGCTACGGAGAGACTCGAGGTGAGTTTTTTACTCTCTGATGGGAGCGTGTTTATTTTACTTGAGTCTTCTTGAAAGGGGCGTGGAGGCGTTTGCAGAAGGAACGGTTTGTAGATGTTTTCCGAGGGATAGCCGAGGCGATTTACCCGGAAGGCTAATTCACTCGTGGTTTATCTTATCGCGCTGTGTATACCAGAGAGCGCAGACGTGCTTGCCTCACAGTATATTGATCTTGAAATTTTTTAGTAGCTTTCGTTAGAGAAATATTTAGAACATTCTAAACATAAAAGTAGGTCATGAAATGGTTTCGTAATTAAACAGAAGATACGAAAATTTATAAAATTTAAATGGGAGTAGTACAACGTATTAATTAATTTTAAATATGGACTGCACAACCGTGCATTATACAAAGTTTTTGCAGCGGTCAATTTTTATTTAAGTTTTTCTTGTTAAGAAAAAGTTGATAAGATAGTTTTAAAGTTAGTTTGCTACTTTAATTGCGTTGTGTTTCATACATTCATCAACTTTTAAATTTTAAGTTTTGAAAAGTTGAGTCGGCTAGAAATGATCATAGGTGCTATCTTAATAAGTTTGGAAGTGAAGTGATCCAATTAAAAAATTCTAATGGTTTCAGATTTGTTTGAGACCTTGTAAAATATCGCTCAAGATAAAAGTGCACTTCCTTTTTTTTATGTTTGGCTAAAGAGTGTCATGCGTTAAAAATAGCTCTACAACTTTCAGATTAAGTGATTTAGGTTCTCAACAGTCTGCAGAAAGCTTTAGCGTTCAAATAAAAATTATGAGCTACAAAAGTTAAAAAACTTTTTCAAAGCTTTTCGTTTTTTTTATATATATTTTTATTTATTAATATAATTATATAACAATTTAAAAAATGTTTTTGAATATTGTAAATACTCTTAAAAAAATTTTTCGATATTTTTTAAAAGTTTTGAAAAATAAAATTTAACAAAAAGTTGTCAAAAACCCTATAAAATGAAAAAATCATCTACAATAGATTTTTAATTTGAAATAATAATGTCAAGTAAATATATTTCGTACGAATAAAAATGTTTTTCTTGCGACTGTTATATAAAAGTTAACAAAATAAGAATAAATCAAATTCTTTATCTTCAAATTTTAAATATAACTTCGGAAATTATCTAAAAAGCGATAATAAACCGATCAATCAAATTTTTTTCAGTCCCCAATACAAATCCATTTTATTCCCCAAGAAAACTAAACAACAATAAACCGAAACCGCCAACATTTCCCTATTTATAAAAAACATCAAAAATAGTACTTGCGCCATCAAAGATCCCGCAGCCCGACCCATCGCCCCGTTAACAATAACAAAATAGAAGGCCGCATTCCCCGGCGCGTAAATTCAAAGCATAACGCTCTCCAACCGAGCGCACGCGCCTGCCGATCTTCGAACTCTCGAGCCCGCAACTCTAAAAATACCCTCCCATCGCCCCTGCGCCTCTCACACCCTTCCTTTATCTCGCCTTAACGACCTTGCCATCTCCATTTCCCCCGCATAAATCCGCTCGACACCTTCGCAACTATATACATTAGCGCGCAGCTTCGAAAAAAAAACCGCGCGCTCGCGCGATTCAAAACCATCCCAGCAAAAATAAACGCGTCGCTCAAGCAGCAGAAAGCGATGATTCAAGCGCAGGCGCGAGAGCCGTTCTACGGAGAGCGATACCGCGCGCGTATACAGAGACTCTCGGCCGCCTAATCAGTCGAGCGCGAGACTTCGCCGGCGAAGCAGGCCGTGTACTTACACGCAGGACCGATCGATCGCTGCGAGCGCGCGAAACATGTGACCGGCGCGGCGGCGTTTGTGCAGAGAGTTTTAACTGAAAAGAGAGAATAACAGAGGCTAAGGTGCGCGCGTGTGCCAGATATCGGCGCGGAGAGCGAAAAAAATCGAACGCTGCCGGTGTAGCACGTGCGTGCTCGCGCTGAGTGGACGTTTTTTTTTACGCTGATTGTGGCGGGAGTGTGCTCGTGAATGAGGATTTCGAGGTAATTCCGTAATGTTGTGGTCGCTGTTCTCGTCTGCTGTGTCGGGACTAATTGTTGAGAGTAATTAGTTCGTGCGGTTCTATTGTTAGGATTGTTTATCTCGCGGTAAAGTTTGAACTGTAGAGTGACCCGGATTCATAATAATTTGTTAAAGTTATTGCAATGTGGCGAATATTCAATAACAGTGAATAATTTAATGTTTATGTTTATGTGCTTCTTAAAGAATAAAGAAAGATTGTGAATAAACAGCGGAAAATAACTCGACGCATTGCCACATCTCATTAATCGCCCAAAAGATAATTTTACAAAAAACATCACATAAACAAATTGAATAGCTTATCTCCAGACAAAGATAACCCCGTGCTAGGACCACCTTGAGCAGACAAATCAAAATAAAAAAAGTTCCGTTACTCGAAAAGAAACCGAAAGGAATTCCAGTTGATTGTTTTGTGATCTAGCGCGAAACTAGCGACACGGTTATGGATTCTTAGCCGAGGAGCCGCACTAGAATAAGTAGTTCCAAGGTAAGCGCTAGCCACGAGGTCATTGATAGACGTTGGGTAGTAGAGACGTTACTGCGAAGCGTCTCCGTGCACGCTTCGAGCCTCTTCCGCGTGTCATTTCCGCTCGCATCAGCGCTTTAAAAAATTTAGCGTACGTGCGGGCGTTTCTGCACGTAATTTTCAGCAGTGACTGAGCGTAGGGTGGGTTGAGTTTGTGTTGTTTTTTTTTTTTGAGTTTTCGTGGTTTTTTTAACATAAGGTGACTTATAAAGTTGGGATGTTTGATTGTTTGAAATAATAATTTATGTGCATTTTTGATGTCACATTTTTTCGACGTTAATTAAATCATAATTATTTCACATTAAATGTAAAATCATGAATAATCCTATTAAATTCTCAGTAAATTTTCACATTAATAAAAAGAAACAAATTTATTTTTTAATAAGCTCTAAAAAAAACATACATAACATAATTATTTCCACAAACGAGCCGAGCTCTAATTTTCGGAGCGCAATATCGCTTCCGCGGGATGCGAGAGAAAGAGATCTTTCGCCGGCTAACCGCCGCGAACACATGTGCCCGACTCGGCGCGCGACGTCGCTCACACGCGCGATAAAAGCCGATAGCGTGGCGAGAAGGAAAGCCGGCCTGATAATAAAACGTGGCGGAGGGAGCTCTCGTGCGTGATTTACATATTGTTTCGTAAATTTTCAGGTCATATTTTTCTTTTTTAAAGCGCATTGTTTGCCGGGTTCTGCATAATTGCCGCGCGTGAATGAAAACTGCGGGCGACGAGTTGACGTTTTGAAAGTTTATTGGTAGTTTACGTTGTCGGTTTTTATTGGGCGATCGTTAAAGTTAATGTTTAGGCTTTTAAATTTTTAATAACATGTTTCTCAAATTTAGATAAAAATGTCGTAGTTACAGTTCTTATACTTTCCTCGCGGAAAAAAATTAACACTTCGTTAACCCCAGCGCTTATCGGTATATTAATACAATAATTTTAAAGTATAATTTACAGTATAAACGGCTCGATTCATATATTATTTGCCTTATGACCGCGCGGGCATAAATATTGATGATTATGATTATCAATCGAAACTGTATTTTGCGTATTTAATACCGGATGCGCAAACGTGCGGGACCTGCATAATATAGCCGCTATTTTTTATGCATTAGTCCGTACGAGGAACTTTCATTGCCTTGCAAAGATAGTTTAAGTCAATACATTGACCGATGAGCGTTCTGATATACGTGAACGTGAACTTACACTGTCATCTTTAATCTCGGCGCGCTACTTGCGCGACTTTTCGTGACTCTTGATCTGACTTCGCTGCTCTGTAGATTATAGTCTCTAGTCTAATTGAATGTATGATTCTATAAGCGGTATTATGGTTGATTAATTTTATTAGAAGAGGCAATACCTTATAAATTTAAAGTACAAGCTCTATAGATGAGTCAATTTTGAGGAAGTCTTTAAAAAGGAAAATTTAAAGTTAAATTTATTCAATGTAAAATAAATTATTGAAAGATTTTATGAATGAGCAAGTTTAAATTTTTTTCTTAGAAATTCGGACTTTATTTTTACAATTAAATTTATAAAATTTTTACTCAGTAAATTTAAGTGAAACAAATCCTGCATTGTCATAAGAACGAACGACATGATGAAAATGATAAAGTATTTACATACAAACGAAAATCATTGCGCAATGCACCGTTTGTACGCCGCGTAATTGGTTTCACCTCGTTCATTAATAATATCGACAATACATTGCGCCGCACAGCGAATTTTACTCCTATTGGACTCCCCCCCCCCCTCTCTGTCTCTCTCGCACTGACTAGCAAATCGAGTAATCCATTTTAGACAGAATTACTGTATAGTCAGTTATAAGTGGCTTATGTATACGCTCATTGAGTTGATGGCCTATAATGACGCGATGGCGCTACGTATGTATGTATATGCAATGTGTAAACTACAGCACGTGGATAAGCATGTGGCTGGACACCGCGCGAACGCTTCATCAATCGACACATTTAGAGGCGGAATTTCTTCATTAACCCATTAAAGATCTATTTAAATTTTGAAGGAGCGTGCGTAAAGTAAAAATAATAAAAAGTTATTAAAAGATATTTGTCTTTAAAAAGTATTATCAAAATTTTTATTTAATATATTTCTTTACTCGTTGTTTCAGTATAATATTAATTATTCAATATTAATTGATCTTGAACATATCAAAATTTAGTGTCTTAGATCATCTGAAAATTTAGCAGTATGCGTTAAAGGTTCTTTTGTAATCAATAAACTATTCGTACATAAACTGGAAATGTAAAGTATATCTTTTCAATTGCAAGATAACTGTTTGAATTTATTGGATTATTAATGTTGGTTAGGAAAAACACTTACCATCATTGATATTCGAGGAAATGATGTATAGTTATAAGTATACATCATTTCCTCAACAGATAATTTGTTAGTAAAGTCTCTTGCTAGAAGAATAAGATTTTTTAGTATCATTTTAGAACTTTGTTGTGTAAGGCATTTCTTAAAGGAATTTATTTGTGTACTTTAAGTTTGTTTAATGAAAACGTTACAAGGCTGAACTTAAGTGATAAACGCCAAATACTCTTTGCCTATAATTTTATAATAATATAAAATAAAATATAACTTTTAACTTCATATTCATAAATATTTTTTTACATAATTTTATTATTCAATAATATACATTCACAAGCACAAGCTTTAGCTATTATGCCCTTAGATATAAAAAAGTGGCACCTTGTTTTTATTAATTAGTAAACACCTTTAAAGTTTACTTTACAAAATACCAATAATTTTTACGTAAAAAAAAACCAATAATTTTTTTCACATAAAAATTATTCAAACGCCCTAGGCCAATATCAATTAGACCGTCCTGATATAGAAGCACAATTAGCTTTATATAGGTCCACTATCTCAATGAACCCGTATTGTATAATCGTTGGATCTATAGATATCACTAGAATAATTGCATCAGTGATAATGTTACATTGACCGGGATTAAAATAACGATCTAAAATAGTAAACGATTATAATATTGCAACAACGCATGACATTCTTTTGTTATGAAAGAGCGGTTCGAGATATTCAGAGGCAGGTTAATGAACCCGCGAGTACGCGACACAGAATTAGTTCACTAAGCGCTGACCGAATTCATGCGTCTAAGTCCGAAGAAACGTGCGCGTCTCGTGTCGAGTTAAACTATTTATATCCAGTATTAGATCCAATCTAAGAATTTTGCTTTGAACTTCCATGCTAAATATTTCTAATATGCAGGAAACAAATAGAACAATTGAACTCGGCATAAATAAATCTCAGGGTCTGCAAAAAGTATAGATATTGGTTTATTGGCGAGTCCGTAATTTTGCAATTAGGAATTTATAGGAAACAAGTAACTATTTGAAGCGATGAGCAATCGTGATTATTTTTTTTTTTTTTTTTACAGTACAAGATGCAGGATGTACTTTTTTCTTTTCTGAACTATTAAACTTTATTATTTATCGTTGTAAACTAATAACTAGCAAATAATAAAATCGATACCTATAAGATTGTTAAATATAATAACAGTTTTCATTGAAAATACAGTTGTTTGCAAAAACTACTATTACTTGACTTATTAACTTACAGCTTTTTATCATTTGATTTGAAATCTCAATACTGCTGAAAAATACATTTTAATAATAAAAAAATAAATGTAGCTGATTTTAAAAACCCTAAGACAGTATAGAAAATTGAAAATATTTATTTTTCAATGAATAAATATTTCTCATAATCGTTAGACTGTCAATTCATTGCAAGTCATGAAAAATATTCGTCGAATCAATAAAGGGATAAAAAACAACTTGATTTCCATCAAACTTCATAGTACGTGTCAAAATTAAGAACCAGGTCCGGAGAAATGTTCCATCTACATTCTAATTAACATATCTCCCAGATCTCAATTAAACATTAGCCTCCACGGAAATAAAAACACCAATTTCTCAAACTAAAAATACCCGTACAATTCAACCGTAATCTCGTCCGCATTGAACTCGCAAATCCCACTGGAATAGCGCCAGCGCTGAACCACGACTGTGATTTACACGCAATTCGAAGTTTCATCCCTTCCGGGAAAAAGAAGCCACGCTCCGCATACAACGACTTCAAGTCACAAAGCACACCCCCTAACCCAACCCCTCATACCCAATTAAAACGAAAAAAAATCTCTTATCATTCCAGGGCCTGAATGGCGACTTCCGCTCGCGCGAGGTCCTGATAAGCGAGCTGCGATCAGCGGCCGAGCCACTGCGCGAGTCCTGCGCCGCGGAGGTAAGCGAGCGCGTGGAGGCTGCGGTCAATGAGGCGGTCCAGGCCTGGGAGGAGACGCGCGGCGAGCTCGGCGCTCTCTGCACCAAGTACCAGCACGCGGTGAGGCTGTGGCAGCAGTACCGGGACTCGAGCGCCGCGGTCAACGCCTGGGTGGACACGCAAATGGGCAGCGTCGCCAATCTGCCACCCGAGGAGGCGCTCAAGCAAGTCAAGGTGAGTCGATGCAAGCTTTCTTTTTGCTCTTTTGCTGTTGTTTGTTTTTTTGGGTGAGTGGGTATGTTGTGGATGCTGCGTTGGGATTCCCGATGCAGCTGGATGGTTTGTTTGGTTTTAGAGGGTGGTCATGGTTGAAGAAGGTCAGTTGAAGTTAAAAAAAATTGTAGGATTAGGCTTTTTTTTTTAATAAAAATAAATTTGGGAGGAATATCTTGGCAGGAATTTGTATAGTTCTTAACCAATTTGTATAAAAAGTTTTATTTTAGTATATATCAATGTAATCACATTTATTTATAACCATATAATGACAATTTAACAAAATTATAACAACAATTTTATCTCATTTTTACAACAATTAAAAGCAATTTTAAGCTGATAAGCACCTTAGCAAATTAACCTGGCCAAATTGCCACCGAGTCATACATAATTTAATGCATAATTTAAAACAGCTGCTCTTTTTGAAAATTAACTTAGAATTATTTTTGGAAGCAGCGTATTATATATCGAACAAGGGAGCACTTTGTAAGGGAGACCGAGTATGCACTTGCTGTCATATTTGCCCTAGTTTTGTTCGTATATTCTAATGGAAGTTAAATGGAAAAGCTTTATAAGTGAAAGAATTCAAATCCTTCTTAGAAAATCATATTATTAGATGATCTTTATCTTTTTTATTAAAAAATTTGAAAAGTTTTTTTGGTATTTCTAACTGTTTTATTAAAATTATTGATGAATTTATTTCCAATCTCCAACCAGGAATCGTCCGATTGCAAAGTTTATAATTAAAAAATAATTTATATACAAAGATTGGTAATTTGAAATAACAAAATATTTTTAAGAACTAAATTGCAAGAATTCTCTTGCAATACTGCCCAAATCCAAACAATCGAAGCTAATAAAACACACTTTCAGTATCCATAAATCGCGCAAGTTATTATCCACGGAAGTCCATTCTCGTACCCCATATTTCAACGAAATCGTTTTAAAAACAAAACCGTCGAATTTCCCGAGTGAAGACTAACACGTAAAAGCGACCCCAACGCAGGCGAACTCACTACCTACATCGCCTAGCGAAAAACAGATTGCAGGCTTGAAGGAAAGAAACGGGGGTAACGATAGTGGAAAACAATTTTTCTCTGAAGCGCCGCACCACTGGCACAGTAGTGAGCGCAGTTTAGCGCAGTAGCGCAAACGTACCGGGAACCATAAAGGTATTTACGAGAGAAGCTCGCGATTGTGAGTCATTTGAGCGGCGAAAAACGTTAAACGGGCCTCTATGTGCTCCGGCCGCTTTGTTAAGCGAGCTTAACAGAAGATACGAGAGCGTGCAGAATGATTCGGCGGAGGTGCCGTAAATTATTAGCCGCGACGAATTTCAATGGCCGATTCAGATAAGTCATCGCATTCACGAGTGCGATAACGTTGGCTCTTTGTATTGAGTAACGTTCGGTGGATCTTAATTTTATGATAAGATAATAATTTCGTGGCCGAATGATAAGTAGCATCCTGAAAACGATAACGATTTTTATCAGATATACTGAAATGCGTAGAAAAAATATTTTTCTATTCTCGCGTTAACCCCTCTTACATTATTCTCAAACTTCAACGCCCGTATTTATTTTCCCCATTAATTCATTAACACCTCGTTAATCAAGTCCCCGACTAGCCGGTTCGTTAAACCGGCCAATCTACCAAGCCGGCCAACTATATACACGCAAATTCCGCGAAGTATCGGCTATAACGAAGCCCGCTATAATTACAACGTTGTTCATCAAAAGTGCGGAAGCCGTCAGTCTCGCCGATTATAATCCGCGTTGTTCTTACAGCCGCGCTGTGCGGGCTAATGAACGAGCGGCCCGCAATGCATGACGCGCCGCGGCCGGATAAGCAGCGAGCATCTGGCGCGGATGGAGGGAGAGTCTTAAAATTTTCGTCGCCCTTTGGATAAGCGAGATGGGATAATAACGGAGCTCACTGTGTGCATAAGATCGTGCGAGTGAGGATAGTTTCTTTTTATCGAGTTGGAGGGAAAGGGCAAATAGACGGATTTGATGACTCCTGATGTTCGGAGCGTCGGGTGTGTGACTAAGTTTTGAGGAGTTGTATAGAGATATTGGATTGTTTTGTTATTGGAGTTTGGTTTTGTATTGTTATTTTACTATAGTCATTTGTTTTGTAAATAGAATTAATCTGTGATCTATGGTGATTTCAATTTGAGAATATTCATATTAGCATGAATCATCGTGAAACTATTGTGTTAAAATTACTTACTGACTTTAAAGTTTCGAGTTGCAAATATTGACACGTTATCAGTCGGTAGTTAAGTAGCTATCGCTGTTCTAGATAACACGTGTAAGAGTGTATAATATCTTTTCAAAATAGGCAGTTAGCATAAAGTATTAAACGACGAACTTAAAAAAAAAGTGTAACCTCTTTCAAGATAATAAAACTCTAAAAGATAATAAAACGGTATTTCTTTCATTACAGTAGCATGTTTTTTTAAATAAAAATGTACTCGCGTTTTTCATACACGTAAATTTTTATTATTTTTTAAATTTAAAATTAAAACATGTTTCTATTTATTATCGATCTTTAAAGTGTATAATCTAAATTTTTCGCCTACAGTTAGTAATAACAAAATCTATTTTATAATTCATTCACCAATTTATCAACTTTTCGATTCTAAATCAGTCATCGCAATCCAATACAGCCCAACCGGCTCTTACCTCTCTCGAAACTCAAAATCATCAGTCAATAATTCCCCAAAACCAAAAGCCGCCCTCGCCTCTCCACCATCACCACGCGCTTGCATTCTAATTACCGCAAAAAGCCCTCCACCCCCAACCTCCAAAGTACCATCCTCGCCCAGCCCACGCCCTTGATTTCATAAACGCCGGCTCGCACGCGCCCGCGTAACACGAAAAGCCGGCTCCTCTCCCGTATTCGTCCACGGGGTAAACGCGCAAGAACACAGCTACAGCACGCGTGTCTCTTTTATGCAGGCGCACGCACAAAGCGCGCGCGCTGCTGCGAAGGGAGTGTCTCTCGCTTATCTCTCTCCCTCTCTTCTCTCTCCCCATCTGCTCGGCTCTCTCTCTCTCTCTGTGTGCGCGCGTGTATACAGAGGCCGGATCGATCCCCTCGACAAGCGCAGAGAGCAGCAGCGCCGGCAGTCTGGACCAGGACGTCGCGACGAGCACGCCGGGCGTGCGCGGGACGCCGGCTGTACATCGTTCGATTCTCTCGACTCGCGTGATATGCTCGTCCTGGTTTTTAAGGAGGAGTGACGTTGAGGGACGTTGGAGGAGTTGTTGGGTGGAGGAGGGCTGTGACGATGGGCTGGTGAAGTGCGTTGAGGAAGAGGGTTGTGGGGAATTCGTGGATGCGGATGGGTGATTTTGTGACCGGGGCAGCGGGGTTAGCTAGTCACGTGGGCATTGTGTAGGCGGAGTTGTGAGAAGTGTCAATGGGTTTTGTATGTGGGCTATTTTTTTATAGTGGTTTTTTATAGTTTTTGAACTTACGGTGCCTATATACTTAGACGGTTGATAGAATTGTATATTACAATTAAGATTTATACAGACAATTACATTTTAAGAAGTTTTTGAAAAAGTGTATATATTCTAAAAACCAAAGTTAAGATATAACTAATAATAAATTGAATAACTAGCATTTAAAACAATTATTCCAATCGTTCGCATAAACAAATTTTTATAATTAGAAACCTACTCGTAAGGATTTTGAATACAGCAATTATTTTTATACAAATCTATTAATACCCAAAAACGCGTGCATAAACGAAACAATTTCTAGTCGAACACTAACCAAATTTCAAAACCTCGCGCAATCAACGTTCTAAGCCAACCGCAGAACAAAGTCATCCAACCCAAAGAAGCGACCAAATAATCAAACAAAACCCACCGAAAGTGCAACGTGTCTCAGAAGCAATAAACAGCCGGCTCTCAGGCGCATCTCTCACTGCAACGCTAAAAAGCCATACCTAAGCCGGCACATCGAGAGTGAGCTGACGCACTAGAGCACACGCAGTGCCTATACATTCTTGCCGAATGGCATAGCGGCCCGTCGATTCGCCGGGCTATTTTAAAAGCGCGTAAACGTCCGAGCGCGCGTGAGAAGCTAACGCGCGCGGCGGTGGAGGCAAGCGCACAGTGTTTATGCTGTCGCGTCCATGTGCGGGCTGCTGCTGTTACTGCTGCGCTCGGAGCGAGGTTGGATGCGAGGGGATTGATTGCGCCGCCACTGCAGCAAGCGGCTTTACGAGCATGTGCACTCCCGAGGAGATTAGGGTGAGCATTTTTCTGGCGGTGCGCGCGGGGGAGGTGATGTGCGGCGCCGGGGATTGACTTTTCAGTTTGGGCTTTGATGGATTGATTTGGGGGGTTAAGGGTGGGAGGGTTTGTTGAATGGTTTTTTAGGTTTTTGGAATGATTTTAGGGTTATTATATAGTTTAGGAAGTTATGGTTTTTCATTTAAATTATTGGGACTCTTTTTCAATTATATAGATGATGTGGTCAAGATTAATTGCTTTTTTTTTTAATGAAGAAAGTTTCTAAAATTTGTTGTAGATTATTAAATATTTTTATTAAGGAACTAATTTGAATATTTGTTACTAAAACATAAATTTAATAGAAACTTATATAGAACATATTTTATTTGAAATATTAAGAAAAAATAATAAGTATGCATTTGTTGTCATAAACATTTATTCTGAGTAATATAAAATTTTATTTTAAAATTATATTTAATGCTTTCATAAATTTTCTAACAATTTCAATATTATTCAGAAATAATTAATGTCTTTTGTGTAATAATTAATGTTTAGATTTATCAATATTTTATGAAATTTCAAAAATAATTTATTTAATTATTTTATAATAATAAATTTATTAATAAATTAGCGAATGCGTAAAATTTATTTTGAATATTTTCTTGGAAAATGGCTGAAAACAGTAGTAATCTACTTATTTTTATCAATAAGGACTTCAGTTTGAAGCTGTTTAAAATGACGTCACTCTATTTATGACTTTTTGAATTGTCGCTCTGGAGTCAGGGGCCTATATCCCTTGTGCCAAACAGTATGAGGTCATTTACGAGCGACCTATTTCTTCTCAAGTGTTCACTGCATCTTTCTTCTTATTTTACTTCTTGGACAAAAAATTTAATTTTTTGAAAATATAAGGAAAGTCTAATAACACATGCATTATGTTAAAACAAACTATTTAAAATCCGAAAAAATATTTTAAAAACTTGAGATTTATGTTTGAATTTCATTTATTAGTGAAGAATTATTTTTACATTTTTTAATATTAATAAACAAATTAAAAATAAATTTTAAAACAATTTATATAAAGCAGCTTAGAATAACTGATTTAAATTTAAAATATAAACAACAATATTTATTACAATGAAAAATTTAAATTTGATTTGACTGTCTTCACGCTTGATATCATTTCATTATTAAAGAACGTTCACGTTAAAAATAAATACTGGCCGTAAACATTGTAATAAAACATACACAATCTCCCTCGCTTACAAATATTTTTTTTTTTTTTCATTTTTATCTCTGATATAATACGGCTTCAGTTATTTTCAAACTGGTCGAAAATAAAATTTATTTTCGTTCCAATGTCAAATATCAATTTACCGAAAAACTCTTAATCGATCACCAAAACCGCATCTTACTTCAATCTTCAACCAAACATCGAGTAAAGCCCTCAAAACACGTTTAAACTAACGCGAACAGACAGATCGCCGCTCGTGAACTTGAATGAATCGAGCCGAGTACGTCTGTCTCATTGTGTGTTTGCGCAATCAGTATAGTTTCAAGCTCAAGCCCTACTACCGCCGAGTCTTTGACTTTCCGCCGAATCTGAAGGGCGCGCTGCTGTGTATTCACTATAAATATGTACACCTGAAAATATCTGGGTCAAGTTGATTCTGCCTGGCCCATTTAAAGCCGCCTCTCTCGCGTACGCCTAATCCAAAACAAGTGCGATTCGATACTGCCAAAACTATTTTGCACCTCTGACTAAAGTAAACTACTATGTAAAACTCTCAGCTGAGAACGAATTTTTTAAGGTAGAAAAAAAATAAAACACGGAGATACGAAAATCGCTGTGCATATACAGATAGCTTACGGTAACTTGCCCACTTCTCCCATCTAAACGCGTGCTCCAGCGAATTAGCGCCTTTCCGTGTTCCGCCGCGCGGCTTCACACCTGTCAGAAGCAAGAACGAGCGACAAGCGCTCTTTCTCCTGCACGCAATATACGTCTGTCTACCCGCAAAACGGGCGTCTATCCTTTTGTACGCGCATATGCATAGAGCCGAATAGATTATAGATAAGAAGGAAAAGTCTCGTAGCAGCGCCGTTTTCTCCTAGCATTTGTTTGCAGCCGGCATAAACAAAAGAGCGTCGCCGCCGACGCGCTCCGTTCAATGTCAAGTATATAGTCGCGCGCGCGCCGCGCTGAGAAAAAGGGCGAGAGAGCTCATCTTGAAAGCGAGAAAGAGAGGGAGTTGAAAAACCAAAGCCATCCGTCGTAGTCGCGCGAGCTGAGTTCTTGCGGAGGGATAGAGAGTCGCCGGGAGCTCTAAAAATACCGGGCTTTAACGTAAACACGTGCGCGAGCGGGGAAACCTTGGTCCAGTAAATTTTGGAGCTCAGCGCGCGCTTTTTGTCGAGTTGTAGGTGTAACAGTGACGTTTCGGATTGGTGGTCGAAGGTAAAGCGGTGGAGGTTGAGTGGATCTGGTGCAGTTTTGGATTTTTGGAGTTTGTGTTTTGATTTGAGAGGTTGGATAGAGGGTGAGATTGTAGGAATGCTGCGGCTGTTTTATTTTGATATTATTTTTTTTTATTGTTTTGATCGTGGAGTTTTACGTGAAAGTTATGTATTATGGTGCGGTCTATGTTATAAACCTTCAGTTGGAGCTTAACAAATATCTGAATTCGTGCCAAATCAATCATTTTCAATGAGTTACTAATTTAAGTCATCGATAATTTAGTTTGGACTGTATATTTAAACATGACATCAGGCGCGCTGTCTCGCCCCGTGATCTTAAAAGGATTGTTTTCATATTGTTTAAAAAAGTATTTGTTGCATTTATTCGAATCAAATAATTAAATTTTTATATTTTAGATTTGTTACAATAAATATAGTTTTACAATTGCTTGCTAAATTCTAGTACACAAAGTAATTTTGCATAAAATTTAAGAAAAATACTTTCTAAAAGTTGTTACTCCAAAAGTAAGTTCTTTTATTTTCATCTCATAGACTAGTGATTTTGCGCAGTATTTTTCGCATTGCAGACTTACAAGTTCTTTTCTTATAGGTGTGGTATTAAATCGTATATTATAAAATCATGAAGCCCAACAAATAAACCACAAAAAGGAGTTTACTACTCATCAAACTCGATTTACTTTATTTTCTCAAAATTTGTTTCACTAACGTAAGAAAATAAAATTGAATTTAAAAGTTAATTTTATTAAAATAGTTTAATGACTTTATTTTAATACTAATTTTTACAAGTGGAACAATGTTAATCACATCAAAAAATTTTAAAATGCATATCTCGCTTGTGCACCTCTTGATAATATCTATATCTATTTAAAAATTACTTAGGTATTTAAGCTTTAAAATTTAAGCTTTATAGGAAAAGTTTATATTTTTTAATAAAAGATATAAAAATTTACTTGAATAAAAATTCATACTTTTCTCACTACCTATATATTTTTGATGGATTAAAAAGATTTTCTAAAATCTACCATTCGAAAACAAACTACAACTTAAAAAGCTTTTCCAAAATCCGACATATGACCCATATCAATCAAACAGCGGCAAAAAAGCACCAACCACTCCCGAACTCCAAACCACAAAATTAATCTCCCCAACAAACAAGCGAACCAAAACAAAAACCACTAACATGCAAACCGTCCCTAATCATTCCAGGTCTGCGAGGACACGCTGGCAGAGCACAAAGAACGTCTGGCTGAGCTGCGCGGCCTCGTCGCGCAAATCGCCTCGGACGTCGGCCTGGACGCTGGCGGTCCGCTTCAAAGCGAGGTCGAGGCCCTTGGCCGTCGACTCGAGGATGTCAGGGAAACGCTATCCACACTGGCAGATACAGCTGATGCACGCGCGATCAGCCAGGAACTCGCCAGGGATGATCTCTGCCAGACCAAGAACTTCCTCGATTCCGTGCACCAGGTGAGTTTTTTTTTAGTATTCTTTTAGTAAATATATTTTGTGAGAGTGAGGATTTTTGTACTTTGGTTGGTAGGCTGTTTGGGTACGAAAAACGGTAAATGGTTGATAAGTGAAAAAGCGTTTTTTATATTTATTATGCTAATTAGGTTAATTAATCGTTTTTTTAGATTTGTAAAGTAAAAAGAGAAAATCAAATGAAATAATGATTAAAATTTACTATCTCTTTTGAAAGCAAATTACGCAAGTGATGAATCCAAGATACTATCTTTAAGTAAGGTCGAATGTTGAGTAACTTTGCATAAGTTCATCAGAATAATAATAGCAATGAGCGAATAAATTTCAAGTATTCGAGAGTCGCTTCCTACGTTTCGCTGTATTCCAACAAACAATAGTATATTCCAACTTGCGAAACTGACAATGAATAAATTTGATCGGTATTTTTATTATTGCACTTTCTTTATTGCATAATCATTTTTTATAAGACTTTTATTTTTTTACCATTTAATTACAGTTGTGATTCTAAAATGTTCATTTATTATTTGAAATATTTCAATTCATGTTTCCAAGTGCATAATTTAATTAGTCAGTTTATTAATTCTAAGCGTTACTTTATCATAGTATCATCTAATTGTGTGATGACTATTAAAATTAATCTAAAACAAACTAAAGTCACGTTTATTTAACGTTCATTTACCGCAATAATTACCAAAAAAATTCGATTACCCCGTGCCACCGAACGTTAAAAAAGAAACAAAACAAAGAAATAAAAAAATCAACAGCAACATAACGGGGCGCGAAAAATCGTGCATTCGTCGCGCTCCAATCACCTTGCTCTCCATTGAGCCCGGCGCCTCTCGCTGCACGCGCTCGCGAAGAAAGTGATTCAGGAACTGCAGCGCGTCTCAAGGCCTCCAGCCCTCCATTTAAATATGATTGTTTCCGCCTCTGATATTAGCCGTATACACACGATCCAGCGGAGGCTCGTCTCTACACCTACACACACCCACCCACACAAACACACATCCACGTATGCAAGACTCAGAGGCGAAAGTGTAAGCGCGCCGGTGCTAGGCACAACTCAATCATCGCGCTCGCGCTCGCGCTTATATTTTAATTGTAGTTGGCGAAACAATTTCGTTATGTCAAGGTCGGCCGGCGGCGGGCCTTACGGCATTATTGCTTGGGTCACGAAATCCGCAACAGCTCGAGCTTTGAATGGGCTGAGCGCGCGTTTGTAGATATCTGCGTGCTCGGCCCTTCTCTCTAAGTGCGCGCCTCACGCGTTCTTGGAGCGAGATAGGCGAGAGCGCGAATTTACGAGGAACCTCGGCGCGATAGCGAACTTCTTCTTGTTTGGCATTGTCTTCGATTCGAGCCGCTGCAAAGCGCGCGCGCGCGCGTTTGAAAAAGTTGCGTTTCGACATTGATCTAGTATTTTACGCGAGGGTGGAATATTCTTCTTTTGGCTTTTTGATTCACGGGTTAGCCAAGGCCGGCCGCGTTTACTCTGACCGTGCCTTTTGATGTTTCGTGTCAATGTCTTTCATTGTTTTATTTATTTTCCTGTTTCTACTTTTTAACGTACACTTAATCGATGCAGACTAAGTGCAAAATCAAGTTTATTATAACGAAATTTTCTTCCTAATGATCAGAATAAAATATCTATTTTTTACTTATTAAATTCAATACGAATTATTAACTTTTCAGAGCATAACAACAGTAGGCCAGGGCGAGTCGAAGGAGCAGCTGAAGCTGCTGCGCAACCACCTGCTCGCCCTGACGCGCACCGAGCCCCAGCTCCAGTCGATCAAGGACCGAGCCGTAGAGCTCGCACCCAGCCGCGAGCCCTCGATCGTCGAGGTACTCCAGCTCTGGCAGCGCGTCTTCCGCGAGACCTTCCAGCAGTACCACCGACTCTCCGCTCGCCTCGTTCGCTCCCAAGATGTAGTGGCCGCTCTACGACTCTGGCAGGAGTATCTCGGCCACGTGCAGGAATTCCTCTCGACCAACGTTCCGGGCGACTACAACGGCCTGGCCGAGCACCGCAACCTCTGCGAGGTGCACAGAAACCTGTTAACCGACCAGCAGAATCTCATTGAGATGGTGCGGACGGAGGAGGGCCGGGGTGACCTCTCGATCAACGAGCAGTTCAACGCTCTGACCAATCTGCACAACGAGAGCCTGTCGAGAATCATGGAGAGGCACTCGGCTGTTCGGGACAGACTGGCCGCCTGGGAGAGGTACAGAATAGATCAGAACAAGCTGCTATCTTGGCTGAAGGATATCGACAGGGACAGGGGCAGGCTGCAGCTGAGGTTCATCCACGTGCGAAGAGTGGAGAAGATACTGCAGAGGATCGAGGCGCTGCTGGAGCGGCTGCCCAACGGAGAATCGCAGGCCGACGATCTGCAGAGACAGCAGGAGACGCTATTGAGGGATTGCGACGAGGCGCTGGCGGTCTCGGTGAGGATGGAGCACGCGGCAAGTGCCCAGAGGATCTCCAACATACGCGCCAGTTTAGAAACGTGGAAGGACTTTGTACTTAGGATTAAGAGCCTGAACGACAAGCACAGCGAGCAGACTGCCAAAATCACCAGCATCTTCCAAGAGATCAGCAAAACCGTCGAGGATATAGCGAAATCCAGTCCGGGCAGTCTGGCCGAGACCCGACGCCAGCTGGACTCGCTGCAGCAGCAGAAAGCTAGGCTGGTTGCCTGCACGTCGGATCTGGAAAACCTGGGCGTGACTACCGAACAGCTGAGAGAATGCCTCAGCCCGTCAGACATGAAATCCCTGAACCAGCAGAGCTTCCTGCTCTGGCAGCAGCACGGCGACCTCGAGCACCAGCTGGCTTTGCTTGCCTACAGGCTGGGCGAGCGCTGCAGTTTGCACTCGAGGTGGGAGAGCAGATCGTCTAGGCTGCTGATCTGGATCAAGGACACGGAAGATAGGATTCACAACTGCGATACGGCCGATGTTGATGAACCCGAAGAGGCGCTCAAGCGACTGGAGTGCGAGGTCCAGGCAGAAATGGCGCTGAAACAGCGCGAGCTCGAGTGGGTGCAGAACAACGGACTCGAGCTGATAAGCATCGCCGAGCCAAACGAAAAGGAGCGGCTGGAGGCTACCTTGGACGAAGTGAACGACAGGTGGAACAGACTGCTAACTGCCGGCAAAGCGCGAGCTAATAAAATCGTCGACCTCATGCAGACCATGAACAACCTTCAGAAGAGACTTGCGGAGATCAGGGTCTGGCTGGGTACCATCGAGGGTCAGATGTCAGAAGCGTATACGATAGAGTCGACTAGTCCCGCGACGATCGACAAGAAGCTGAAGGATCACGAGCAACTGCAGAAGACAATTGAGGCAGAGAGCGGCAACATCGGCGAGGTGTTGAATCTTTGCGAGATGCTGCTGGGTGATTGTGACGCGTGGAAGGCATCGTTCAATACCGATGCCATTAAGAATGGCATGGAAGGTTTAGAGCGCAGATGGAAGGCGACCTGCGTCAAGTCGTCCGAGCGCAAGCGCAAGATCATGCTGGCAGGCAAACTGCTCGTCGAGCTCGAGAGCATTAGGATGGAGCACGAGGAGTGGCTTGTTAAAGTTGAGGAGGAGTTGGAAGAGCTAGAGAAGAGTTTACACGATCTGTCGAAGGATAACACAGAGAAGACTATGGCACAAGCCGAGAAAATTAAGGATGACATAAATGCACATGACCCAGCTCTACAGATACTTGAGCAGTGCTACAGTCGGTTAGCTAAGGGCGGACTTGAACCGGATAATTTGAAATCGCTAACCACGCAAACACGACAGTTGATCGACAGGTAATGTATTATTTTTGTTTTCGGAATTCTGAAAAAATTCATAGAAAATTACTAAAATACATAATCAAAAAACGTAATTAAAAAACACTTTTTCTTTAAACAGATGGCACGGCCTAACACCTAAAATCAACACGATCATCTCCGCCCTCCAAAAAGATCAGAAGGTTTATCGAGAGTTCATCTCGGCTCACGGTGCGGCGGTGATCGGCTTGACGCAGGTCGACGTGATGCTCACGCAGGTCCAGCATCTTGCCAGTCCCGAGCAGAAAGCTTCCCCCCGACGTCGTCTACAGCAGCTCTCGGACATTGAAGTCGAACTAGATAAACAGAACGCGACGCTGCGTAGGGCGGATGAGTTGGCTTTACAGCTGATGCATGAAAGCAGTGCTGAGGATGTCACTAGTGTCCAGGAGCTCGTCGATGAATATCAATTACTCTGGAAAGACATTAAAGAACGTGTTGACAAGTTGCGCATTGAAATCGAGGCACAAGAGCGCCAAGAGGTCGATGAGGCAGTTCAAGTCGAGACGCTCAAGTTTGAAAGGGACACGGCTGTGCAGGTGGATACATTGCCTAAATTGACGAGAATGACATCATTTGACGCATATCTGATTGAGCTCGAGTCGGCGATCAGTGAGTGCAGAGTGGCGCTGGACGCCCTCGAGGCCGCTGTACTACCGGAGCCTACGCCTGGTACCGGTCTTTCCACTGCCGCGAGAGCTATTGTAAGTTTTGTGATTTATCGGTATTATTTACTTCATTTTTATTTATTTTTTATGTTGGTGAATTGATGAATTAGACGATATAAATCAAGAAAATTTCATGTATGATAACAAATATTATTTTTAGGCAAAATTAATCGGAAGCTGCCAATCGACAATAGAACTTGTTAAACATTTACACAATCTTCTATCAGATGAGGAGAAGCTCGCGAAAGCTAATGAAGTCGCGGATCTCGCTGCCCGCTACGAAGATCTTTTGAAGAGAGCGCGGGCTCGAGAACAACAGATCCGCGAACTGAAGTGAGTAGTATAATTTTTCTAATTTGCTAATTCATCATTTTATTTCCAAATTCCATTTTTTACATAACAAATTACTTATTAAAAATAAATATATTCATTGCTAAATAAATTTTCTGAACTGATGCCTATGTTCATGCTAAATTTTTCATGTTATCAAAAAAATGCTATTGTCATACCGTATAAAATAATAGAATCAATGCTTATCTAAAATGGCGCAAATACAGACTTATTCATTGCAGTACTGCTATATTTTTATTTTATACTGTAAGCCCTATGTAACTAAGCTAATTATATCTTACTAACAAGTGTGTGTTAAAACCCCTGCAGGTCTCCCTTGGCTGGTGCTTATTGCTTCCCTTGCGAACAGTGAGTGTAGAAAGCTTGATACTAATATTAGCGCAAAAAATACCTTAAATCTTCATAACAAATATTTTGGGTGAATATCAAAGTTTTGAATAATAATTTAGATACGGTTTGTACAAATTAGTGCTCCGAAGAGAAATCATAAGATATCATTTCAAATATTTGACTTATTATTTTAGATCCCAGGGGTACCGCTATACAAGTAAATATATTTTAGTAAACCATAGTAGCTTAAAAAACCTATCCAACTTTTCCTTAAAAATAAGTAGTAATTTATAGATCGTTTCTAAAATACATGCAATTAAAAAAATACGTAGAAAAATATATTAGTTATATACATTCCAAAGCTTCTGCAATAAATGTTACCATTTTTTTATCGTTACTCAATATTTATCTACTTAGAAAAAATTAATTGCAATAGATTCTTTAATATTATTCTGTATTTTTCTTATTTTTATTTTGATTTGAATTTTTATACTTTAATTTGTATTTTTAAGTAGTAAACCAATATTAGATATATTTTGTAAAACAATACATTTTTTGTATTTTTAAGTTAATAAAATTTTTTTTAATTTTACATGTTTTTGAAATAGTCTGCTCCTGTGGATTATATGGAGTCGGTAAGTAGGACTAAAGTCCTATGTAAAAAATTTTTTTTGAAATAGATAAATTTTAAAGAATGCTCGGTTTTTTATATAAATTATCAAACTTTTAACAAAACAAATAACAGAAATTTTTGAAAAATATTTGCTACCCCAATTAATAATTGATACCCCTCGTTTTGTTTGTACTTTCAAATAATTACATGTATAAATATACGGACTCTAATGAAATTACTCTTTTGAAAAACGTACAGGATCCATATGGATACCTTGAGGGATCTATATCTATATATAAGCATTTGAGATCTATGAAGGGTCCTCGTGGGTCTCAATAAAATTCTGCAGCATAGCACACGTGGTTGCTATGTATTTTTCACGTGATTCCCCGTGGGCTCACAAGGATTTCACATAAGATTCACATAAATCCTAAATAAGTCACGTAAAAGTATATTTAGTAAGAAATTTTCTTATACGAAAGTGTGAACAGAAATGACTTGTATGATTGAAATATTGTATAACTCCTGATTCCATTAAACGTCTAACAAATAGTCCGAAAATGTTTAAATACAAACAATTCCCGAAATAACTATCAAAAATCAAAATCCTATCCAAAACTATAAAACCGGTAGGTCAAAACTTTGATAATCGCCCAAAACCACCACCTATAAACGACCCCAATCTAACTCTTTTTCTTTACTACCCGACTTGCAGCGATGGCGGCAGGCTGACCTGTCCGCTTTGCTCGCATCGCAACTGGGCCCAGCTGGACAACGACCTTTGGCGCTTGGAGAAATGGCTCGAGTTCGCCGAAGGCACCCAGAGCGAGCAATACACGCCACCTTCCAACATCGAGCAGCTCGAAGACGTGATCCAGGACCACCATGAGTTCTTACTGGACCTCGACAGTCACAAAAGTATAGTCGTCAGTTTAAATATCGTCGGCGTTCATCTGGCTGACCATACTGAGGACCTCGAGCGAGCTAACGAGCTGAGGGATAGGCTCGCCACGGCGAACGTCAGGTGGGACAAGGTGTGTCAAGCGGCGGCCAAGTGGCAAAACGCCCTGCAACAGTCGCTTATGGGCAACCAGCAGTTCCACAGGATCATCGAGGAGCTGCTCATCTGGCTGGAGAAGACGGAACAGACCATCAGAGCCAGCGAGCCGATCGATCTTACCGAGGGCTCTGATATTCTAAGAGCCAAATATGACAAATTCAAGTATGTAGTATTTTGAAATATTTAGTATTTTTTAATTTATTTTGTATTTCTTGACATTGAAAAAGATTTCGGTAGAAATTAATTTTTAATTGAAAAGTGAACATTAATTTTTTTACAAATCCCATAAATTTTTCTCATTCTAGACATTTTGCTTTCTTTACTATCTTGTAATACTTTTACTCATCCGATCAAACCCTTCAATCACCTGTCAATTACATAATCCTGTTTACCCATCACACTTTCCAAATCAATTGCAATTAAGCGCGATCGATACCATCCCCTCTTTAATATCTATAATCTTTTTCCACTTGACACAGAGAGTTGCAGAGCGACCTAGAGCGCTGCGAGCCGCGCGTGCTGTCTCTGCAGGAGGCTGCTAACCATCTGCTCGAGGAGCGCGCCGAGACTCGAAATCGGCTTCAAGAGCTTAGGCTCAGACTGCAGTCACTCAGACGGCTCACCAGCATGTACGTCCTTAAGCTCGGCTCTGCACTCGGACTCGATCCACGCGACGTCGGATTGGCCGCCACCTCGACGTCGCTGGCTGTACTCTCGAGAGACGTAAGTTACACGTGGAGCGTTGGGTTGTGGGTAAATTTTGTTATCGATACAGGTCGACTAATGATTTATGATTGACGCTGGAGATTTGCTCTGAATAGGTTGAAGAGTGAGCCCGATCGATCGAGCACCACGTAGCATTTGAGGGATTTGAGTGTCAGTGGTTTTGATAAATTGAAACCGTTCTTTTTTAGAGTTGAGTAATCGGCTATTTTTAACTGTGACGTGAGGATATATTTTTAACGTTTGAGAAAGTTCGGGTGTAATGGACAGTTAAAATTTATAAATAACTCTGCAAAATTATTAGAAAATATCATACCGAAAACTCAATTCCCTTATATTTTTATAGCAATAACAAAAAACAGTATTATTATATTATAATGTATACACAATAATTGCACAAAGAGCACTTCTTCAAAAGTGGAATTCAATTCCAAAGTATCTTGTATTATTTCGCATAGTATTCACCTGCACAGTATCTTATTGTTTGTGTTTCTCTTTTGTTAAATTGTAGCTACTCGACGACGCCGCCTCTGGAACCACTCAAGCCCACGGCACAAACACCGCAAAGTACGTTTTCCTATCCCCGTATTATCCAAGTATTGTTAATAACAAATTTTATTTGTTACAATTATAAAAGATTAACTCCATAACATTTTTTATTACTTAATTTTGAAATTATTTTTAATAAAACATTTTTATGTTTTACTAATCGTATTTTGAATAATATGTAAAATTTTTTGGGTTAATTTTTCATATAATCCGCTTTTATTTATTTCGACCTAATTATTGTATTAAAATTATATCTATTGCAGAGTTCTGTAGTCAAAAGATTTCTTTTAATCATAGTTTTCTAATTTTTTTAAAAAGTAACATTTTTATCCAGAACAATGAACGTTGACTACAAGAACCTCGTAAAATCTTTTTATTCATAAAAATATCTATTTAGCTCTAATTCAATATCGCTAATGCCTGCTGTTACAGTGCTGACAATGGAGATCAGACAGTGTTGGCGCGAGGCTACCACTTCATCGGAAGGGTGCTGCGAGCCTCTCTGCCTATCCAGGCGCTAATGCTGTTGCTGCTCGGAGCTGCCTCCTTGGTGCCATCGGCCGAGGAAGACTACAGCTGCATGCTCTCTAACAACTTGGCGAGGAGCTTTACGCCCCTCGTCCAATATCCTAACGGGCCGCCACCGCTCTAAGAAACCAATCTATCGTCGTTTGTTTGAACGCGAATAATTGTAAAATAAGAAGAAAGGAGATAAAGGCATTATCGATTATATATGAAAGAGTTAAGAATTGTTATCTGTAAAGTGGAAAGGATATTTTGTAAGGACGCTCGCGTGCGTCTGTTAAGTGATATATATAAATAATATATATAACAATCTCATCTTGCATGGGAAGTTTTGTACATAAAAAAAAGATTATATACGATGGACCAAGAGAAACTTAATTGTCGAGAATATTTAATCGTGGTTAATTTATTATTTGTTTGTATATTGAGATGATTGTTGTGCAATTTAATGCAAGAGATACTTAATGAAACCGACACGAGTTTGCTGTACAGATCTTACATACTAAGATGAGACGAGCATGATTTTTCTCTTTTGTAATTAAATAACGTTACTAACGAAGGTATAATATATAACGCGACATACATGATCTTGGCGGGCGTTTTCGAAATAATTAACAAGGCTGATATACCTTTTTAAAAAATGACATGATAAAAATGCAAGCCAGCTACCGAAAAATACTCCAATATAATTCAAGTTTCGTCGTACATGACTATAAAGTTAACATTGTACGATTTCAGATAAATTTTTTTTTAATAATCGTAATTTATACTATATTGTAAAATCTGTGTCTAAAAGGCGAAACTTTGTCTGAGATTTTTATCGTTAAATTTCTTACCGTATCAAAAGAAATTTTGTAAAAACTAATTGAATCTACGGAAGATTAGATTTGCGTGAACAGTAAGTTAATTGAAAAAAAGGTGCTATTCCACTTGCAGTTGTCCTAATATTCTAATGTTTGCGGTTTCGCTGACATTTTGTACGATGTGTCTTATGTGCGAGAAATTCATAACGAAAACGAAAGAAAAAGCTGTTCCTTAAAGCAGCAAATCAAAACGCACAGATCAATCGGATCTAATAATTGCAATGTAGCGGACGACTTACTTATGAGCCTACTATGCTAGCTCAATAGTTACGCTTCCTAATTCACGAGTTCGCTAATTGCATGTTGAGCTTAATTATGTATTTTTATAAAAAAAAAAACAAAGAAACGAAGCCTTAGAGTTGGTATATAAATATTATATAATTCTGATTTATGAATAAGAATAATACAAATACAATCGTTTAAAAATGAAAAGTCTTATCTTATTTTACATATGTTCCTTTTCAATCACACATTAAAATTCAAACTGATTTTGCCATAGAAATTAAAAATAATTTATTCATTCATATCAAACTCTGTACAGTCTTATTTTATCGTTAACAGTTACGTGAAATATACAAATTGCTTGATCCAAAATAGTCGCTGCATCGAAAATATTTATAATAATTCTCCGACATTTCTCACGATAAGTTCTTTACAAACTCTAATTGTTCATGGTATTCGAGGTATAATCTCTGCCACTTTAAGTGATTAGCAAGAATTTTCAAGATATCTTCTAAGAGCTTGTGCTTTTTGACACCCTAAAAAAATAAAATTATACATTTTAAAGATTATAGTGACTATAAAAATTATTAATGTAAATATTTATTATAATTATTTACCAGAACCATGGGATCCCATCCGCTCTTGTGGGCGGTGCTGTGACTTGGGCCCAGTAGTTCATCCAAAACTAGCCTTAATCGGTTCTCCATTCCATCTAAAATTTGACAAAAATTTCAGATTGCTTTAATATTCAAAGTCATGTGTCTATTTAAAGTTTATTATTTAAAATAAATAAAACAATATTTCAGCAATATCGGAGTCAAAACTTATATGATTTTCTTGTGGTGCAAAATGATTATTAACAAACATTGATTATTTTTTAATACGAAATGCTCCAGAAGAAATAGTAATAAACATTTTGATTGTAATCTATAAGGCAACTACATACGCTATGGGTTAATTTGAGATTGTCGTCTACGTCAATTAATCACTTTGTATATTCCAAGAGATATATAATATCTCAACACTGAAATAGCTGAAATGTTGCGTTATTAATTAAATTAATACAGATTGATGGTACGATCATTTAAACCAAATTAAGCATGTGAATATACTTTTTGAGGCACTGTAAAATTTTTAAAATGTGTAAAATTAATACTATTTTTTAACAATAACATAACTTTGCATGTTATTTTCCTTCTTACATCTGCTCTGTATACTTCTTAAATAAATTCAAAATTCAAGAAACTCATGCTTTATAAAAAGTAACATGCAAAATCAAGTTAAAAAATTTAGTTAAAAAACTAATGCTTTAGTAGGTATGTACGAAGGTCACGATAATAAGTGATAAATTTAATATAGTAATTTCTAAACTGGTTATAATATTAAAAAATTAAAGTAGTTACCATGTGCACTCAAAAAAGTTATGTATGCTATCAACCAATGGACATATTCGTTAGAACTGCCAATCGTTTTAGCCGCTATAACTTGTTGCTCCAAATAAGCAATAATACAGGATGCACTATGAGTTATCCTTGAAGGAGCCGGAAAAGCGGCACCAGCGAGTCGATTTAGACCTTCCTGAATTCTGGCGAGAGGACCTTTTGCAGTTTTGCTTCCACTGTTGGGAGAACTTTGGGCAGATACTGCCGACCATCTCCACACTGGATCCTGACTGTCACCCAGCAGCATCCACGTTCCTGATAAGGTATTAATATTTTTGATGATCAAGATTTTAAACTTATCACGTATAAAAATATAAAATTGATAAAAATAATGCTCATATTTTAATAAATCTTAATTTTAATTTTCTTTAAATTTTGATACTGTATATTTGACTGATAGATACAAAATAAACATTTATATTTATTTACTTAATTTTATTTGATGTTTCATTTCTGAAATTTATAAAAAAGCTTATATTTTGTACTACAATAAATCATTAATAAACATTCTTATATAAATAAATAATGCAAAAAAAAAACTGAAAGCATTTTTTAAATTTAATAAGAGTTTAGAACATCAGAACAATAAAATCTATATTAATTTTGTAAAATAATGAAGTTCATTTACTTTATGTTACTTAATATTTCTAATACAAATTGAAAAATGTTAGAATTACCCATTTCTTTGTGGTACGTGTAAGCTCTAGCATTACTAAATGCTAAATGAGGCATACCATTATGCAAAGTACATAATAGTAACGAACTGCCAGGTGCCACTAAATGCGCTGCAGACGTCGAAACCATAAGACGACAAGAGCTTGGACTTATTTCCCATACTCGGACATCACCATAGCTTGAAATTACCATTACCTATAATAAATAAGAACATCATAAATAATATATACTAACTGTAAATTAAGACAAAATAAAAAATTAAACACAAGATTTTTAATATCTTACCATGCTGCCAGCAGCAATAATTTTTGCTATTGGTGATGGAGGAGCGAGGGGTGGTGTAGCGCGAGCTCCTTTTGCGGTAAAAAAAGTATGTACACTGCCATCTTCTAAACATACGGCTACAACATTGGGCGAAGTAGCTAAAGCTAAGGCGCTATACCCCAAGTAGTGATCCCACAGAGGTTCAACACTTGTCCCATGGTATACTTGCAAATGGTACAAATTTTGATCATTTGTTATAGACACCGCGTAGTGTCCAGCTTGTTGAGATAAGGAACTTGTGCTTGGCTTTAGTGGCGGGAATAATACGGCACTGCCGCTTCTTTCTTGCGCAACTTTTGCCTTTTTAGGGACAGCGTTATTCACTTTTGGATCATTTGAATCTTTACGTTTTAACGAAGGCAACGACGATCCCGTCATCGTGTCCGTATTGTTTGAAGTAATAGTGGCACTGATGTTTGGCTGTACAATTTCGTCGCGCTTCTCGATAATAATGGAACTTTTCGTTTGAGTGCTACTCGAGAACGAAGCGGGAGGTGCTACTGTAGGAACTGGTTTGTTTAATGCCGCAATTTCGCTAAAATATAAAAGTTTATTATAATCTTCATATAAGTAATTGTAATAAAGTCATAAGAATATGCAAATAAAACTAACGTAGACTCCGTAGGTAGAGGTATAAACATTGGTGTGATTCTACGTTTACCATCCGAAGTCCTCGTTTCAATTTGTTTATTTGTCGGCGCCTTTGTTGGTGATATAGGCTGAATAGAATTAGAATTAGAATTAGAAATTTGTACACAATTTACAGTAGGTTTAGTGGGCACCGATTCCGTAACTGGAGGTGCGGGAGGTTTTGTTACAAGAAGTTCGGGAGCTTCCATTATTGAACAACCACCCTGAGATAGTTTTCCATATAAACGTTCTTGAACGCCAATCTGCAATTCAGAGATAATAAAATATAAAGATTTTTAAAATCACATTGGAAAATAAATAACTTAAAAAAGCAATTTCATACAAATTTACAATCTATAAAAGTTGAACACTTTGCTTGGTAAAATACATATTAAAAAAAAAAGAATAAAAAAAAGTAATTTTTAAACTGATTACAAAACAGCAAAAATTATGTTGATAATAATGATCATATTATTATTGTACTTGCAATCTAAGTTATCTTATTTTAACTTATCGTTAGGTTTTACATTACGTGCAAAAACTAGTACTATTTCAAAAGTGTTATATTAACAAATTCTTTTTCAAGTTTGTAGAAATAAAACAGTAAAATTTAGTAGTCACATTTCTGCAAATAACAATTAAAGTTAATTGGAAACTGGCCAAACTTACAAAAGTGGTCAGTTACTATTTAAATTTGACTATTGTATGCTATTGTGATGTTGCAACTAGTTATTCTTTTATTTGTATGGCCTTGAAGTAGAACTTTGTTCATATAATACATTTAAAATGTCAATTTCATTAGTAAAAAAAGAATTATTTGTAATTATTGGTTTATTTTTTATTTTACCTGTTGAGCAGGATCTAATGGTTGGCCTATTTCTTCCTCTGTAAATTCTATAAAAACAATAGTTCCATCCTTGGAACAAGCACATAAACGCATTCCACACGATGACCAACTGATGTCTAACACTGAAGATACAAAAAGTTCATGAATAACAACTAAGGGACGTTTCAAAGAAGTTGACCAAACAGAAAGAGAACGATCACGAGAGCCTATAGCCACACAACAAAATTGTTTACTTGATGAATTAGTTTTCTTTTGTAATATGTGCCCATTGAACCTCTGAAAAATAATTATTATTTTGAAATTTTTTTAACAGTCAAATTATTTATAAATATTAAATATAAAATTAAAGTACTAAATAAATCAAAGTGGGTGCTTTAAGCAAATTATGATTTAACAAATTTGTTTGTAAATAATTTTAAAAGTTACTCACAACACATGTAACAGCTTTACGATGACCAACATAATCTTTATCTTGCTTCCAACCATCTCTTTCAATGATTTGAGCAGTTGGTCCTCCACCATTCATAGCATGAGCAGAAACTAAATACTGTCCATCTGGACTCCATGATAGTCGAAGAACATGTGTTGTATTACCACATTCTTCAAAAGGTTCAGATATCAGAGCTTCTTGACCCCAATCTGAAGTTCTCCAAACTCTTAAAGTTTTATCATCTGATTGTGAAGCTAAGTACTTTCCTACAGGATCCCACGTTACTCCTTTTACTAGCCCAGTATGGCCTTTTAAAATTGATATTATGGTTGATTGTTTTGTATCCCACACAATGACAGTATTATCGACAGAAGCTGAAGCAAGCCACGGGGTATGTGGAGCCCAAGCGAGATCCAAAATATCACCTTGATGAGCACGTAGAGTCGTAGTGCATCTCCACGTTTCTACACCAGTTTTACCTCCAAATAAAGTACTACCTCCAACGCCTGGAGCAAATCTCCATATCATAATCAATTTATCATCACCACCAGATGCTAATAAGCCACTGCTATTCCATCGAACACAATTCACACAAGCTGAAAATACATGCCTATTTAATTTAATTAATATCAAAGATTTAATAAAGATTGATTTCCTCTATAGTGTCTTAGAAGACTTGTTCTGTGTAAATTATTTTTAAATTTTAAAATACATATATTTCCACAAATTGAATTATATCATTTATGTATTAAAATATTAAATCATTATTTTGAATTAATATTTAAAGAAAAATTAGGCATTTAAAATTCATAATACATTAAAGTTATGTTAAAATCTATGTAAAAACTAGTACTAATCTTTTAATGAAAATTTCAATTAAATACAAAGCCTGCAGATGATATAACATACTAGAATATCTCCTAAGACATTAAAAAGAAAAATAAATTTCTAATTATGATCCATATGGTATAAAAAGTGGGTAAAAAACAGTAAATTTGACAGTAGTACCAAGGTGATTGTCCAGCTGGCATAGCATTTTTGGAATGTTTGAATTCTCTTCTGCTGCTTCATCCAATACTGGTTCCATATTCCAAATTACTACCCTACCGGAATCTCCACCTGTGGGAGCATTGTTTATCGTTAAACGTTTGTTATAGAAGCGTATATTTGAAAAGCCGCGTCTATTAATAGCCGCAATCGTAATTATTTACCTTGCCCTCCGGTGGCAAACCTCTTGCCGTCCGGATGAATGTCCACGGAAAAAATCGGAGATCCTGCGAAAAATACCAGAAACCATTACCAGCCATATCCCCAACCTCCCTGCATCCAGCATACATTAAAAACATCGCGCAAAAATCCGCATCCCCGTTAAAAGCCGTAAAAACAGCTTCGTCCGCGGGATGTAGAGTAAAGCCGCGCGCTCGTGTGAAACGCGAGCGTGCGAGAGCAAGAGAGACAGAGAGATAGAGAAACAGGTTATTACTAACCATCGTGAGTAACCCAATTAGGCTTGACGAGCCTCATTATTCGTCCTATGTACAGATTCGCTTCAGGAACGTGTTAAAGAGCCTGCTGCCTCATTGAGCCGATCGGGCGATTCCTCATGCAGTATCATACTGCTGTTTTTTCATTCAAAATTCTTTGCGGCATTTTTCGGAGCACGCACGCACGGGGGGGACACGCACAACATATACACAGACACGAGAGACGAAGCATCCGTCGCGCCGCGCGCTGCTCTCTCGCTCTCTCGTGGGACGAAGCGTCACGCAGGCAATACGCGCGCAAAGACAGCTATACTGGAGAGAGAGAGAGAGAGAGAGAGTTGCGAATTCGACTCGCTTGTGTATGGCGCAATGTTGCCACGCCGTTTAATGTAAACCATCCTTTTTTTACGAGTGTATAGGTATAGTGTATGAACTGAAGGGCTTGGGGTTGCGTCGTGGATTTGGTTTTAGTGTGTTGGAGATTTACGTGATTGGATGTCTGGACTTTGGCAATGTTTGGATAAGCAGTTATGGTAGGTATAAGAATTTGTGGAGGTCGTTTTTGTAGGTAGAAAGTTTTTGAAAGTTGATATTTGCGAGGTATTTGGATCTGAGAATAGTTTTTGTTCGAAGGATAAGTACCTAAACGTAGTTTATTGAAATAGATGCGTAAGGAATATATTTTTAACGTATGTATTTATGTTTTAATGTATTTTCCAATTCAATATTTTAAACGTGCAGCAGCCTTTAAAAATTGTTTAAATAAAATTATGAATATTCCGTTTTCATTAATTTCAAATTTTGGCGCCATTTTCTTCCAACAATTATTTTGCATAAATAAAAATCTGGCAACCCTGGGCAAAATAGTACCGGAAACTCCCCCGCTGACGGATATGCAACAGACGAGCGAATCGTAGGCTACATTCTGCGAATTGCATAGACCAATCCCGGGCGAATATTTGTTATCCCAAAGATATATATCTAAGGCGGGGTGCGAAACCTAACCTGTACTACGTCTGATACATAACCTCAACAATCGTAAGGTGCCATTGTCAACAATACGCCTCTGCAAATCCAAAACAAAATACGAGAGTTGACGCGATAAAATTTGCAAGATGGTGATATACGGTGTTTACATAGTGTCTAAGTCCGGTGGTTTAATCTTTAATCACGATCATAATGTTCCGAAGATCGAAGTCGAGAAACCATTCAATTATCCACTTGATATTAAACTAGCCTATGAAAACAAGAAGATTGTCGTGTCGTTTGGTCAAAGAGATGGAATAAACGGTAAATAAATTGACAGAAAGATTATATTTTTTACATTTAATTAATAGGTTTATTGCAAAAAACGTAATAGATTTTAGAAAAAATTTTAATCAAATTCAATCTGTTTCTAATACGATTATATTTGTAATTAAAAATATTTTTTGTACTATTTTAGTTGGTCATGCTTTGACAGCTGTTAATGGTCAACCAGTTACTGGACGAGAATTGGAGGATGGTAGAGATGTTTTTGAAATGCTAGAAAAATCTGAAAACTTTCCTATAACCTTAAAATTCAGCCGTTCTAAGATGACAACAAATGAGAAGATTTTCTTGGCTTCGATGTTCTATCCACTTTTTGCAATCGCAAGTCAACTTAGTCCAGAGCCTCGATGTTCAGGTATAGAAGTACTTGAAGCTGATACTTTTAGATTATATTGTTATCAAACATTAACGGGAGTTAAGTTTATGATTGTTGCTGAACCATCTCAGCCAGGCATGGAAATTTTATCGAAAAAAGTGTATGAATTATATGCAGATTATGCATTAAAAAATCCATTTTATTCATTAGAAATGCCTATTCGTTGTGAACTTTTTGAAACAAATCTTCAGAGTCTTTTAGAGGCTGTTGAAAAATCTGGTATTAGTAATGTATAATTCTAAGATAGTTCTCATTAGGAAATTGTAAATAACAAAGTAAATACTAATATATGAAAAAAAAATCACTTTTATTTTATAAAAAATAAGTGTATATAAGGGTATTCATATTTGTACATTTAAAGCAAATAGTATAATTTACATATATATATTATAAAAAAATGTGTAAATACTTTTTACATAAAAATAGAATACTTAGACTACTTAAAAAGCGTTTATAAAATATATAAATACATATTTATATTTCAGAAATTATTCTAATAAATATTAAAGCTATTTAAGTTTTAAATAAACAGATATTGTTCGTAATTTTTCTATGGCACAATATTCCAAGCTCTCTTTCCATCTCCATCTCCAATCTAAAACAATTCAAATGTAAAATTGAATATCACAAAATGATTTGAATAATCTGATTTTGTAATAGTTACCTTCTTTGTGAAAGGATCAACACATGCCATACGTATTCTTGCAGAAGTTGCTGGCGAGTCTAGCCTAAAGTATCCATGGATACCCATTTCTTCCCTTGAAGCTTTAATAGCTTCCCTTATAGCAAAGAATATAGAACTTGCTAGAAACAGTGGTGGTTCTCCTACGGCCTATAAATTTGAATTCATTACTGTAATTATTATTTCTTTTTTTTTTATTGATAATATTTAAGTATCAAGATTATTACCTTTGATGAATATACCGCTCTAGGGTTAGCTGCTCCTTTTAGTAGAGAGACATTAAATTCTAGAGGTATATCTGCAAAGCCAGGTATTTTGTAAACACCTGGACCTCTACTAAATACGATTCCTGTTGGAGAGTAAATCATTTCTTCCATCGTAAAGAGTCCATATCCTTGAATGAATCCACCTTCTACTTGGCCAATGTCTATAGCTGGATTTAAACTTTCTCCAAGATCCATTACGATATCCGTTCGTAAAACCTAAAAATTCACGCGTATTTAATAAAAAATAAAATAAAAAAATTAACATAAAGAAACGTCTAGTAAAAATAGTATTTATACCTGATGATCTCCAGTGAGACAATCTATTTCAACTTCCGCACAAGCAGCGCCATAAGTAAAATAATTAAATGGCGTTCCTGTATTTGAACGAAAATCGTATCCTATATCTGGAGTTCGATAAAATCCAGTTGCAGATAAGCTAACTCGGTCAAAGTAAGCTCTTTTTATCCAATCTTCCCATGTTCCATCCGGATGTTCATCAATAATGTACTGGATTCGATTCATAATTTCTTGACAAGCATTCTAAAAAATAAAATATTAATAGTTGGAACTGCCGTATGAATATTTAACTTTTTAGGATATCGAATTTGCTTTTTCTACTCTCTAAAGTTGAAATAGTGAAAAATCACTAGAAAATTTTGTATATGCACTAAATGGCCTAGTCCAAAATGCTCCACTATGAATTAGTGAATACACACTAATTTAAAAAGTGGGAC
>UELX01001589.1:0-41327 GCA_900480035.1 Eupelmus urozonus | reverse complement strand
TACAGTCAATTATTGTAAGTTTAAACATTTCCTTTCTTTTTAATCATCTAATTAACATGAACGCTGCTGGGATTGTAAAAGCTTCGTAAATGCATAAAGTAGAGTGTAAATAATTATTTGAAAAATTATATTTTTTTATTGAAAGTCTGTAAAAAGCTCCAGTATTGTTTACATACCTGAATAATGACCTTCTGTTAGGTTTTTCTAAGATAAGATGAATTTAAGGTAATTACAGAAAGATTCTAACAATAAATGTAAAATTAGTACTTTTTTTACCCTTGTTTATATACAGTAAAAGTTTTGTAATTAAAAATTATTATTTTTTATTCTATTTCTTTACATACGTATCCCTGAAAATAAACCCATATCAATTCTGTTGTAATTCGTATGAGAAGCAGAAAATTGCAGCAGACCATACATGGTCTATTTCCGATTTTGATCGCAATTCTGACGAAGAAAAATTGAAACGATGATAAGTGCGTGAATATAAAACGGTAGACGGTTCACGACTCTCAGCAGCAGAAGTACTGCGAAACTTCCAGCAGATCTACGAAATAGAATCGCGATAAAATCTTACAGCAGTGAAGTGCGTTCGAATTTCTTGCAGGTATTAATAATTATCTGTTACATTCGTGCATCCCAGCAGAATTTCATCAGATTGGCGTCATGAAATTGCAGATTTTTGAAGCAATATTGCACCAGAAATAGGAAAAAGACCACGCGTGATCAGCTGCAATCACAGTGCGTCAGATTTTGTTATTAAGGCATTGTTTAACAATTAATTTGATTTAAAACGGTATCAAAAACAAAATGGTCAATTCACGTTCTCATTGTCGCAAAATAGGAGTCGAATTTATTTTAATTGTTTGTTGTCTCATGACTTTAGAAAATAAGTATGGATGACGCTGAAAGAGACATTCCAGAGTAAAATAGCAAAATATCGTCCAAATTATATCTTTGGGACTTATCATTACTTATGACGAATATAATTACGGGTTCAAGAATAAAAAAACAAAGTATACATGTAAATTATAACTTCATAGCTAATATAAAGGAAATATTCTACTTTTTGAAATAATATCAAAAGATGACTTATAAAGCTGTCTACAAAATCATACGGCTACCATGTATGCATTACGCAAACGTAAGTGCAATAAATTGTTTTTTTTTTATTTACATGAGCGTAAAACGGCATTTTACGCAATTTCAAAGTGCGTAAAATGGTATTTTGCGAACATTGAGTCAAACAATATTGTTCGACAGTGATTGATTCGCATATATCGATTGAATAATGATAATCGATTGAAGCGAGGGTGAAAAAACCACCCGAGGTTGAAAGCACTTCCTCGCTCATGCATCGAACCGTATTTTCTGATACGACGTGCATGAAGCGAGATTTGTTCGAGATTTAGCATACGCTTTGCTGCTCGAGCGTGCCCAAAATCGAGTTTTGCGCACGGAGTATCTAAAACTACTGTTAATCGTTTTGTTTCAGGCAATTATTTTGATATTTCTATTTTGCCATTTTCTCGTGATAAAATGATCTATATCGGTCCAAGCGATTACTCACGTGAAAATTACATAATTTTTATATGATTCACGTGATTATTTTTAGTAGAGATAGAAACATAAAAAAAGTTGAAATTTCAGATATCAATAAAATTAGATAAGAGGTCAGTTACCTTTCAAGGACAGCTCAATCTATCCTTCCCGTAATTTCAATAATTTTTAAATATTAAGATAAGTATGAATAAATCTTATTTTGTACATGTCGCATTAAAAAGTTTATATGGTGTGATTACGCGAACGAGATGATTTCCACTTTGCATGGTCATTTCATCTGCGGGCATAATTGTTCCAGTAGAACTGAAATCTTATCCTTGCATTACCTACTATCGAGAATTATTTATTGTAATATTTAACTTTTTGTTACGGTAATACACACAAAAACTAAAACCGTTGATTTTACAGATTTGCAAATAGAGGTTGCAACCATTCTATCCAAAGTTCATCAGGTATCTTGGCGATTTACTCTACCTTTTCATCTACAGCATACACGTACTACTTGTAATTTTATTTCATTCGCACATTCTACCGCGTAACGGTTTCAAGTTGTCAATATGGAAAGGTAAAAATCTTAATTATTTTTTCTATAGAGCAAATCTTAAAAAATAAATTACAAAAAAGTTGAATTTTTCAAAAGAATTCATAAAAAAAAACCACGTACACTCAAAAGCAAGGTCCACCTTTTCAACATCCGCAACAAGAGCAAAGCACCTCCATACATCCTCCAGTTGCCTGCAATCAGGCGCCGAAAAGATCACAGCGCCGCCCCAAAAGCGCGGGCTCAAACAAATCGAAAACCTCCTATGTACACCTCCAGCACGCACGCACAACATAGGCTCAGTCACACGTCGCGCAGGGGCAGCTCTCTCTTGCTCTGCACTCAAAATAATCGATATCGGGCGCGCATCTGTCAGACAGCGCTTGGGCAGCCGTCAGCCAGCTCCAGCTCCAGCTTGCGTGTTATTATACACTCAGCTCGCGTGTATACCCACACACACACAGCCCTTACATACAGTATCGCGAATCTCACGTTCTACGGCAGGGTTAGGTTGATATCGCCAGTCGGATAGAGCCTAGCCTGCGCATATATACATACATACATACATACACACACCGGGTATATACTTGCGCGGAGAGAGAGCAGGACGATAGAGTATAAGATCCGCGCGCGTGCTGAAAAACGATCGATCGGCTCTCTCTGTGTGTGTGCGTATCCCAGCGCTTCTGCGTGTGCGCGCCGCTATACCTACCTCACTCCGCTCTCCGTCTGTGTATATACTGCGCGCGTATATAACTCACCGCGGCCCGAGCTCTCGCGAGCAAATCCAAAACACAGTGCTAAAATAATTTCGAAAAATAGCCACTATCGGCTTCTCCGCTCCTCCGTGTATACACCCACACACTCGCCGCCTGGAAAAGCAGCGTCCGCGCGCGCGTGTTTACACACAAAGCCGAGAATAGCAGAGCTGCAGCCGGCTCAGGAAGCTCATGCGCCCCTGGACTGTCTGATCACGTCCAGGAGTCGCGCTGGCCGTTCGACAAGCTAGAAGAGAGGCATAAATCCTGCGAGCGTTGAGGAGAGGTAGGAGTAAGATGCAGCGTCAGCTGGCTCCTGGAGGCAGTGGCACGCCGACGATCGATAGGATGAGCTGGTGAAGGAGGCGCGAAGAGTCGGTCCACCAGGAAATGGCAGCGACGGCGGCGATCGAGCGCGCGGCGCCGGCCGAGCACGACAGGCTGCTGCCGGAGCCGGATGCTTATGTCAAGTGCTTCTACGACCTGTTTAAGAGCATCGCCGAGGCGCAGAGGTAGATACGATCGGCTTAACCTCTACGAGGATGAGAGATGGGATTGTGGATTTCTGGGGGTTTGACGGATGGTTTTTGAGGTTTTGGTGTGGTTTTTGGTGGTTTTGGGGAGGATGGGTGTGTTGGAGGGGTTGCTGGGTGGGTTAGGAGAAGGTTTTCGGGGTGAGAAGTGGCGAGGAACAGACGACGCGAAATAACCTCAAAATGCGAGTGTTGTCAAACGTCGATTTGTTGTTTTGAGGCTGATATTGTTATCGCGTTTGACAGGTTGTTGTCTAATGGAGGCTTGGTGGTTTTAAGTTTGGGGATTTGAGTTTTGAGAGATTTTGGAAATTTTTGGATGGGGTTTTGAGCGAACGTTATCTTCATGAAACATCGCGAAAATATTGCATTATGTGACGTCGGCTGATTTATTGTCATTTTAAAGCTGTGTCGTAACTTTAAAGGATGATGCAGTGCGATTCGAATTGTTTATGACACTCGGGCGAGCTTTCGGTTGGTTGTAAACGAGAAAATTCACGGTTGATTGGAATGTTTAATAGAACTTGGCTTGTTTACAACAAGTGTTTCATCATGATGTTGACAATATCGTCTGCTTGAATACACTTCGTTTTTACGAAAATTCTCAATTAATTATTTTATTTTCGGATAATTTGTTTAGAGTAAATTTGAGATAGTCTATTAAAAATCTAGAAAAATTAAATTTGTGATAATGTTTATTCGAACAGTAATCATAAATTAATATAAATTTTTGTTTCGGTGAATAAAATAAATTTTGCTCAAAAAATGGAAAATAAAAATACTTCTTGGTATATCTGTCTAAATTTATTAAGTATCGGTTGATTAGTATTAATTTTATTGAATATCGATTAATGTTTATTGATTGGTGTACATTGAAATTATCTTCAACCGTTTTTGTTTGGAGCTTTAAAAACTGAATTTAGGGAAAGTGATTTTTTATACCTTTTTCAATATTACAAACGTAATATTAATAATTAAATTATCATCAGTATTAATTTTTTATTTTAAATAAATTTCAGATTAAAAGGAGAATGGAAAAAATGCAGAAAAAACAAAATCAAGAAAAAAGATAAGAAAAAGGTATTGTTAATTTAATAATAAATTATTTGTCTAAAATTAATTATATTTGTAATAAAATTTTTTCTTGTTCATTAGGTTGATCTTACTGGTGAAGTGACTTGTACTGGTCCACCTGAAATAGAAGTTTCAAGTAATGCTTCTGCCTTTGCTGTTTTTGCAAGTGTTAGAGGTGCTGTATTAGAAAAACACGCAAGAAGTATAAATGAAGCATATCGAGCATCAAATTGCAGTTCACCTCCTCCACCAGAGTTTAGTGATAGTATAATTTCGGAAAGTGATGATGAAGATCGAATATCAACAACACAAAATTTACCAAAGGTACTATGCACAATACAAAAATATTTTGAAAATTTGATAATTAATTATTACAGTAAGCTAACATTTTCTTTTTATAGATCGTTGGAATAGGACTTAGAAGTGTGTTTATGCTGATGAGAGAAAGCCGATCAATAGAACCATCATTATGTACTAAAGCACTTGGTGCCCTCTTAGACGTATTACAAGGACAATTGCCTGAAGGCTTAAAAACTGAGCCTGATGAAGTTATTGGTAAGTTGAATAAAATTTGTTCAAATTCATAAATAAACTTCAGTAACAAAAATTTTTTTTGTAATTTTTAAAACATTTAAAATAACAAAATTTTTCAGATCCGTTATTTGATTTACTTTTGGATCTCGCAACTTCGCATGGTCCTGAATCTGCAGCAGCAAATGATGGGAGTCACTTGACAGCGGTAGCTTGTGCTTGTTTGCTTAGTTTAGTTGTTGTTCGTGGAGATACTGGAAGACTTTTGGCAACGGTAGCAGCATTATTAATGAGTCCAAGAGCTCTTGCAGTTCAAAATATTCAGGTTTTTATTATTGACAAGAAATTCTGTGATTATTCAAAATATATTATAACTAATGTACTTTATATTTTTTTTTCCAGATGCCAGTTGTTCTTACCTCACTTCAAAGAAGCGTACACGCTGTTTTACTTGGTAAACTTGTTCGACCTGACTGGATAACTCATGGTGTTCCTAAAAATTCTAAGATTTATACTTCTACGCTTAAGTTACCAAACGAAATAAACAATTTAGTTTTGAATGGAAGAAGTTTTGTGAGCGATGGAAAATACTTGTACCTGCATACAAATTGTGGTTTATTCAAAATTGGTAATGGACATGGTGGTACAATATGGGGTCATGTTTATGCTCATAAACCTGATTTTTATCCATCAGAAACTGGATGGATTGGTTATGCTAATGTGAGTCAATAGCTCATAGTTTTAAATCAAAATAGTTAGACTCAAAATTGGTTTTTAAATTAAATTTATCTTTTTTATTTTAGAGTTCCTTATATTTTAAATGTGCGCCCAGAAAACAGTGCGAGTTAATGATATTAGATGCAGATACTTTAACAATAAGAGGAATTGCTGTTTTAGAGGGCAAAGATTGGTCTTCTTCACTTATGTTTTCAGATGGTGAAAATTTAGGGATGATAACTGCTGGCAAAGACGTGAGTAATTTCATTATCTAAAACAAATGCTTTAAGTCAAATGAGAATTAAAGTAATAATAATGTAATAATTTTTATACAGGATGGCTTTGTGGTTCGTACAATAAACACTTTAAGTAATCCAGTTACGGTCACATCAGAACTTCCTTTAAAATTAGCTAGAAAATGTGTCGATGTTTTCGGATATGCGTTATTCGACGAAGATCAATCATCTTATATTTTGAACCCTCGATGTGACGACGAAATCGCACATGTTGCTGCTGGCAAAGAATTTATGTTGTTGAAAACTGTCTCTGGAAAATTAATGTACACTGGAAAAGGCAGATGTATAGGCATGAGGAACAACGTCAGGTCGAACAGATGGTTGGAAGTTTCTGTAGGAAAGAAATGTAAGGTTGTGAATTTTGCTGTAGGTCATGAAGGACAACATGTTATTTTAATTCTTGAAGATGGATCGGTGCTTTTTGCTGGTACTGCTAGACGGGGTGAAGATGGGGACAGTAGTAAGTTTTTGCTATTATACAAATTCAAATTAAATTTATAAATCAAGCATTCTCTAAAATTTTAAGAAGTAACTATGTAGGTTTACTAGGGTTTACTTATTTTAATTATAATTCTGTGATAATTATTTTTTTTTAGATAAAGTACGACAACAACCAAAACCAAGCAAACCAAAGAAAATGCAGAAAGTTGAAGGCCAGTTCATAGTGAACGCCGCTTGTAACAATGGTTCAACTGCTTTAGTAACAAAAGAGGGTTCATTATTGATGTTCGGCAAGGATACTTTATATAGTGATGAATCTACGGGTTTGGTACCCGACTTAAAAGATGTCTGTGTTGTTAATGTTGCGCTGGGAAAAGCACATGCTGCAGTTTTAACTAACAAGGGCCAGCTTTATACATTTGGCATTAATAATAGAGGGCAGTGCGGTAGAGATTTTTCAGCATCGCATTCTGCAAACAAAGAGATCAGTGTTACAGCTATGGAAACCGGCATCGCAGAAGATGATAATACTGCTACTGAAGATGGTAAGTTGAATTTCTTTTACATCAAAATTATGTTTTTCATAATTTTTTTTTCTAAATAAAATTTTTTTATTTTAATATAATAAAATTAATAAAAATTGAAAGAATATTTTTCGTTTAAATATAAATATTATAAATAATGAATTTCGAAAATTTCCAAATTTAAATAATAATCTTAAATTGATTTAAATAATGTTTTAATTGATTTAAATAATAATTTTATTTAAAGATTTTTTTTTTAATATTTAATTAATATTAAATTTAATTTAATACAATTCGTGTTTTTTTATTGGTTTATTATTTATTTTACAGGATGAACCCATTTATAATACAATATACATATTTTATATTCAATAGAACTTATTTATTATTCTAATTTTGAAATTAAAATAAATAACAATGATATTTCTTATTGTTTTAATTTCGGTTTATTTAATATTAAATTCATTAAATAAAAAATTAACTTTTAAATAAAAAATATATTAACGTTTAACTAAATGTTATTGATTTAACTTATACAATTGACTAAATAAGACAGCAATTTGAATTTTTAGATTCATTGTCGGAGGAGGACAAGAACCGTGTACGAAAAATAAAGCAGTTGATCTGGTCGAAGACGAAAAAATTTTATGAAGGTTTTATTTTAATTTATTTTTTTATCTACAATTTTCATGGCAACCTTTTGTTAATTTTGTTTTTAATATTATAACTTCTTTAAAAAAAATGAGACTGATCCTACTTTACTGCATAATATTTTCACAAAAATAATTTATCTTTAATTATTTATTAAAAATAATGAGTTAATACACATTTAATAATTTAATAGAAGGCGCAGAAGCCGGGGAAGAATGCTGGGAAGAAGCTAAAGCAATAAGAGTAGATGGAATGTGTCCACCTGGTCAACACCAATGGAGGCATAGAGCTTGCATGGTTTGCACTGTCTGCCGAGAATGTACAGGTTACAGCATATCGTGCCTCAGCAGTATACGTCCCGACAGAAATCCTGGACAGTAAGAAACAAAATTATTTTATTTATTAAATTTTTGTAAGCATGGTGAAAATTATTTCTTTTTTGCAGAGAATGTGGTTGCGGTGAGGGCGACAGCGGCTGCGCTGAATGCGGTTGCTGTCGAATATGTGCAAGAGAAAGTTGTGACAATGGTGGTGATGTGTCGATTCTAAGACCAAGTAATTTCTTTTTTCAATAAATTATTTATTTTTATAAATTAAGTGTAAAACTAAAATTTTATTTGTTATCTTGTAGCTTGCAGCGGTTCTCAAGTATCAGAATTTGCTTTTCGTGAATTCCTTAGAAAACGCTTTGAGGAGAAGAAGCAAAAATGGAAAGTACCAAACAATCAACGTCCCGCAAACGGTAACTATCACACTTTCTACTTCTAATTTTCAACCCTCCTGCGCAAACTAAAGTACATTTATTTTTAACATTTGCGCAGGAGGGTAAAGGAAAATTTATAAGAAAAGCTGTAAGCATAACAATTTCAGAAAACAATTTACAAATTTCAGTGGCGGGTCCTATCGTCGTGGTGCACAAATCGCTGGCGGCGAAAGCTATTGCTAGTAGCGCTGGAGCTGTGTCATCGGGCGAGGAGGCCGTGGGTGGAGACAGCAGTGACATCGAACGCGGCGACACGACGCGAGTCGCAAGCATCCCGCCGGCTCGCGTTCCCATTCCCAATGATAGTCCCGTCGCTCAAGTCGCCTGCGGACTACATCACACGGTTGCGCTGCTTCAGAACGGTGACGTTTATACCTTCGGTAGCAACATCTACGGCCAACTTGGCGTCGGAAATCTCATTGCGCACGCTGGACCGATGCAGGTGAAGATACCCGGTATAGCGATTCAAATTGCTGCAGGGAGCAATCACACGGTTGTGCTTACGTCGAAGGGTGAGGTTTATACATTCGGCGCTTATCAAAAAGGTGAGTGAATTTTTTATTTTATTTTAACTAAAGCTCTTTAATTTGAAATAAATATTAATATATAACCAGCAAAATTAACAGTTATATTTAGTTTTAAATGAAAGTAAACTTTCCAATAATTTAACTTATTAAATTTAACTTATTTAACTTATTAAACTTTTTTCATTGTATCATTCTTTTTTAGGTCAATTAGGCATGAATTGGTGGAACGATCAAGAGCAACAACAGCAAAATGCAGTTGCTACAAATTCGTCTTCTTCATCTCCCAGTAATCGCGATACTGAGCGCTCGCAACCTTGGCACAGTTTTCCGAATATTGTGCCCAATATTGGCTCACGCTGGGGTAGAAAAGCTACATGGATTGGCGCTTCCGGTGATCAAACTTACATTAAGGTGATTGTCTTACTAATTTTAAACATTTTTACTGTATGCAAGAAATCGCACAAAAAATTTGTTTATTCATTCAGGTCGATGAGATTAACAGTATCAGCCTAACTCGTAGTACTGTAATGGCAAACAAAAACTGTATTCTTCTTCTTCCGCACCAAACCGAGCACCGCAATTCCTTCAAATGCTTAGTGATAAATAAACGCGATGGCACGTGCAATAGTTTCAGTGGTGCAGACCAGGTTGACTTCAATCAATGCGCTGCTTGTCTGGATCCGCTGTATAACGTTATCTGGGCGTTTAATCCTATAAATAATGAAATCACATACTATAACGTGATCTCGACGGAGGCAAGGACGATACCAAATCTAGAAGTGTCGATTCTTAGTCCTGGATTGGCACTGCCGGTCGTTCCAAGCTGTTACGTGACAAGATCGCAAGCTGCGATGCATCTACTCGCATCTCTTGATACATTGACTCAAGCACAAGACGAAAAGTTTACAATCGTAGAAGGTGGTGAAAACAATCAATCGAGTAATGGGAAAGTTTACAGTAGAGAGGACTTCGCTACTGTGTCGAGATTTGAAAATCACGGTGGTGGATGGGGTTATTCTGGTCAGTCAATTGAAGCTATTAGGTTCATGGCTGATACAGATATTCTGCTAGGTAATACTGTCATAAAATCATCAATTTGATAAAAGTATTTATTATTCTCTATGAGCTATTATTTTTAATACGATATAAAAAATTTTCTAGGGGGTTATGGATTATTTGGCGGGCGGGGCGAGTATACGGCGAAGATAAAACTGTTCGACATCGGTTTGGAAGGTGGGGACGAGGAGACTGATGGTGAAGTTCTTTCAGAGACCGACGAAATTCCTTACGAGTGCGAACCACGTCAAAAATATTCGATTCTTTTTAATGAGCCGGTGCCTTTGCAAGCAAATCGCTGGTACGTTGCCTGGGCAAAAGTCAGTGGACCTTCAAGTGATTGTGGTTCGGGTGGTCAGGAAACAGTCACCGCCGAGGATCAAGTTGTGTTTTATTTTAAAACGTCTAAGGAGGCGAACAATGGCACTGATGTAAATGCTGGCCAGATTCCACAGCTTTTATACAGGTAAACAATTTTTTTAAAAGAAAACTTTTAAAGCAGAGCATAGGAGATAAATTATTATTTATTAATGTTTATATTTTACAGAGTTATTACACCTGAAAATCAAAATTACTCCCGCAAAAGGGACCAAATTGAACCTGTATATATACTCAAAAGGGAATTTAGTAGAACAGTGACCGAAGAGTGCTTTCACTCTTTAATATCTCTGCTGCAGTGGAGCTGGAACACGTTGAAAGCCAGTATGGCAGATACGAGTTTTAATACTGTTACATCGCCTTCGCATACTGTTGTAGAAATGGATAGGCTGGTGTATATAAGTAAGGCTAGTCTAAGACTTTTGAGAACGTATACGAATGAAATTTATCCAAATCAAGCAAGCAAAAAGACCCCATCGGAATCAGTAAGACTGGCTGAATGTATAGGGGAAGTTAGAGCATTGCTCAGACAGATTCTCTCGGATTCAGTGATGTTAAATATAAAAACTAAAGGTAGATTATTTTATAAAAATTATCGTATCTGTAAATTGTAGGATATTAAAATAATAATGATAAAAAATAATTTTATGAGAAATGTTATTTTTTATATACTTATAGTAAAATAATCTAAAAAAAATTTTAGGTAAAACTCGGATTAATAAGAATTCAGCGACCCTGGGCAATAAAATGACAAGTGCCATATTAGATGAATGCTACAAAACGTTTGTTGCGTGTTACCATGCCTTCTATCCGACTGCTTACCTCAAATGGACGTCATTATGTGAACTTCTGTCGGAAATTGATAAGGAGCAAGGCGTCACCTCTAAAGATCGGCTGCTTTCCGCTGTTTTGGCCTCGCTTTGTAGCTCCTCAGTTCGATTGCGTTGTACTTTTCCGATTTTAAACAACGTCATGGATAGTAGCGATAGTGTAAAGAGACAGCTAAGTCCTTCAGATAATGCAGGTCTACCAATGATGAATTCGACCGAGGCTCATCATTATCCTATTCTAGTAGAGCAAATCAGCTATAAATCTCAAATTGAAAGTACCGGAAAGGAAATTTTGAATTGGTCCTTTCGCGAAGTTTTAGACAGGTAATTCAAATTATAGGTTAATGCTATAATTTTATTTAATGAATGTTAAACCGATTAAATTATTAATTTAGCTATTTTGATAACCAATTTGTATTTTTAACGCATTTCTACTTATTTCAGATTGTTAGATCTAATTCTCATACCAGTTAAGCGAAGTCTCTACAGAGAGAAAAGTCAATCATTGCCGCACCTAGTGCAGCATTGTTGTTATCTTTTAGCGCGGGTCATATCTGAACTAGCAGCTTATTCAAACGGTAACGAGGACGAAATGCAGGCAGCTTGTTTTAGGCTCATGTATACCACTCCTTCGAGATTCACTCGAGTCAACCAAACGAGATCCTGGAATACTGGCAATGGCTCACCAGATGCTATATGTTTCTCAGTTGATAGAGCTGGTATACTCGTAGCTGGTGTTGGAATCTACGGAGGTGTCGGTGTGTACGATTATGAACTGGAGCTGCTAGATGACGTGAGTTTATTTATTATAAGCAATAAAATATTTGTACCTTCAAACAATTTAATTATTCTTAATTTGAGAAACATCCTCTATTTAGCGTAATAACACTGGAAACGATCCTTCTCACACGCAGCACTGGAGTAGTTTAGATTTTACAAGAGGTTCTTTTGGACCAGATGATTGCATAAATGACGTTGTTGAGTTGAAATTTGATAAGCCTATTCCTATTAAGGAAAAAGTAAAATATGCCATAAGACTGCGAAATCGAGGCGGTAGAACTAGCAATGGAGATGGGGGTTTGCGTGTTGTCAAAGGACCAGATGGTACATCGTTTACGTTTTCGGCGTGTTCGTTAAGTTTTAATGGTGAGTTTGATTAAATTGATATTAATATGAAAAATTATTAATACTGTTCTCAATACATTTAATAAACAATACAAATTATTTATTAAATTTATTAATACTAAAGGTACTACGCAAGCAAGAGGACAAATCCCACATATCCTTTATTACTCTAACCCACAAGACTCAAATGAGCAGCACACGAGTAAAGCCATAGCTGAAGTACAGGCGAGAAAATGTACTTTAGCCATGACTGCCACTATTATTCAACGTGCCAACGATATTCTTGCGCTTGCGAGAGAAAAAGCTGATGATGTCGATGTCAATGAAATTCTGAGTAGTGCAGCATTCGTAACAACGCTTTTACCACTCACAACGGCTTACATCATTCCTTTGGCTACATCAGATCCTCGAGTAAGTTTTATATAAATGGAAACATTTTTTATGATAATTAAGTAATTATATTTTATTTAAATAAATTCATATTTATTTATACTACTTGAATATACTTCAACATTCTAAAAAGTGAAAAATAATATTTTAGTTTAAGCTTTTTTTTTATATATCATATATTTATAATTTTTTCAGAGTGGAGTTCAAGTATTAACGCTAATTCAAGAGATGCTGCCTCATGTGACAGCTTTGAATCTTACCACGGCGATGAAATCCTCACAAGCATCCCTCACTCAACAAGACAGTGACTCTCAGCTATTGACGGTGGCTCATTTTGTACCTCCGGTTACCACTACTAGTCATTATTATACGTGGTTGGAGAGCGAGCATCCTTACAAGCCCGCTACAGTGTCCTATTACAGGGTTACCTTTCCAGAGACAGTTAAATGGCTGACGGTGGAATTTACTCCGGATTGTGGTACTGCACAGCCTGAGGACTATCTACAGTTGTATATACCTAATGTTGACGTTGGTGCTATGAAGTAAGTTGATTAATTTTTAATCCCCTTTAATATAAACGTTTAATTTTTTAATCTAAATTCCTTATTAAATTTTAATATATTTTTTAAAATTAAATTAATAAAATCTTATTTATGTTTATTATATTATTGAATAATATGTATATTTAATTAATGAAAAATTAGAAGTCCCGAAAACACCAATCTGGATGAAAGTCCAGTATACTGGCCAGTACTTCACAAGCTTAGCAACGTACAGAGCCAGTGGCCTCAAAATGCCGTTGTATTACCTGGTAAGTTTTTTCAATTCATATTTTTTGGTAATTTGCATTTATAAAAGAACTCTTTAAAAGTACATGTTTTTCTGAACTTCTGTATTGAAAAATAATATCAAATAAAAATTTGAATTACTACTTGTCAGGTAACGAGGTGATATTTTCGTTGGAAACGGCATCAGATTATATGAAAGATGAACGGTCTATTACTTATGGTTTTAAATGCTTAGTCATAGGCTACGATTGGATTTCAACTAATTCTGGACTGAAAAATCTTGAAACCGAGTTATCATTTCTTGGTGGTGCTTGTGCTGCTAGTCTTATGAAGAAAAATCTTAGTCTACCATTAGTGTCCAGTAAGTATATCATATTTAATTTTAATACTAGAATATAATGTAAAATTCTTTTATAAATATAAAAGGCGTTTTTTTCTTTTAAATAAAAAGTTACTTTTTATTAAAATTTTGCTAAACAAACAAAACATTATATGTTCATTAAAAACTTTGTTAAAAAAGAAATTAATATTTTTCATTTTCATTTGTAGATGAAGAAGTTGAAGAAGATCCAGAGCTTGCGCAAGAAACAGCAAAACGAATTTTTTCTGTGCACTCAGCGTTACTTGGACGAGGATTCGCCTTAGCATCACCACCCAGCGTCGCCCAGGCACTTGACGGCGTTCTACCATACAGGTGAGTCTCTTGAAAATTATTTCTAAATGATAATATATAATTTACTTTTAACCTATTACTAATTGATACTTAGAAATTGTCAAAAATCGTTTATAAATTTTATAAATATTTTGATTTTACACAAAGTATAAAAAATTTGTTTAATGTTTTAAAAAAAATTTTAAACAGATATAATGTATTTCGAAATATATTAGACAATTTTTGAGTTTATTTAATTATAAGAATTTAAAAAACTTTTATTTTTGCAATTATTGTTTTATTCCGCTTTGAGTAAACAACACTTTTAGTGTTAATTAGTACAATGCGATGATAATTTTGCCTTCTATAAATTTTCATAGCGCTAAATAATTTATTCGAGTCAATCTATCATCTGTTGTTCTAATCGTTGTATATAGCTAAAAGCATTGCTACTTAATGTTTATTTATTCTTCACCGGTAAGTACTTCTCTACTTTACACATCTAAAAAACGATCTACGATTCATCTCTCCATCACAAAGTCGAAAAATCCAAAGCTATCAGGAACAGAACAAGCGCAATCTGCGCGTGAATTCGCAAATGGCGAATTAATGCAGCCGTTAGCGAAGCACGCTGCCAGCGGAAAAAGCGCGCCTCGCTGAAGAGAGCATGCCGGCAATAAAGGCGAAAGAGCGACAGATTCACTTGCTGCAGCGGCAGCCAAACTGCGCGCTTTTCAACGAGCGTATATGCTTCGATGTATCCCGTGGTAAACAAACACCAGGCAATCTGCGCAATTGGAGCGATCGAAGATCGGTCCGCAGCCGCGTGGCTGTGTGTATCTTTGCTCGTTGCTTGCCCACGAATTGCCTAACTCCACTGCACGTGCTCTGCGAATTTCAGTTGAACGAGCACTCGGAGAGCTTCGTCCTTATGCGTTTGCGAGGTCGAGAATATGGTGCGTTAGTTATGATGAAAATTGCGCATTTTTTTATCGTAGATATTTTATCAAACTGTATTCTTTAAGAGTAGTTTTTCCTTTTTTATAATTTATTTGAAAGTAAAATTTCAGTTAGATATTGAAATTTTAACATTCAGTATAGCAGTCAACTTTATTGGTGACGTTTTACCCAAAAAAGAATGTTTACTTTAAAAGTATTCACTCTTTTTGAAAGTTGTGAACTTGTTGTATGTTAAAATAACAATATATTAAATAATACACGTAAATATTTTTTCATAAACACTATTAAATCAGATATTACATTAAAACTTTAGCAGTGAGCCAATTTTTATTATAAACTATCTCTCCACCGTCAATTCGAACGCCCCATCCAACAAACAAATTCACTTAACCCTAAAAACACCACGAATTCAATCCCCATAAAAAAAAATCAGCGCACATCCATCGCTTCGAGAACGATAAAATCCGACACCAAACGCAGCTCATCCCATCGATGAATCACACTCAGCACGCAAGCGTTTCGCCGTTATTACGTGAGCGCGCATTCCGGCCTGCATATACATGCACACAATCTGACGAAAAAAAAAAGAAGAGTCACCGGCTGAGATATGATAAGCGCGCGCATTATAGAGGATAATCAGCGGCGACCTCGTGACACGCGACGGTGAAAGCAGCTCGCGTGCCCCGTTTGTCTTGCGCGAGAATCTCGTTCGACGGGTGATTTTTCACGCGCTTTTTCGCGGCATGAAAGCTGATGCGCTTGTTTGGCGGATTTGTCTTGGGTGGTTCGGTAATTTTTAGAGGTGATTGGCTGGGAATGGATAAGTGTTACTTAATACTATGGTATGGGTTTCAGGGAGAAATTATATAGGAAAAATTTACGGTTTCGTGATGGTTAGTGTGTAATAATTACTTACTTTATGATGTGATTTATGGCGACTTTGAGAAAAACATTAAATTGATAGCGTTGCAATACCGTAGAGGAACTTTTTAACTGAGTAAACCGAGCTTAATTGTTTTTCTTATAATAATAAATTCTATTTTTATTTAAAAGCACAAGTATAAATTTAGAAAATATTTATATATGATATTAATAAATAATAGCTCTCAGTACTTAGAATAATAAATTGTTCAAGGAGAAAATTCTTAATAAATCAATTTATTCAATACCAAAATTTCCAAGCGCCGTTTTAAATTGAATTTATTTTTTGCGCGAAAAATTCATAACCTCCATTTTATTAAAAACATTTTCAACTCTCAAAATTAACAAAACGTAATAACAGACTCGAAACTTCCAGTCCAACAACCCAGCAAAATCAGATCTCTCCCAAAGAATTTTCCACTCTCGATACGCACTCACTTCAGCCAGCTCCAAACAGTACTTCATTCAGCGCGCGAAGCAATCTAAAATGTCTCCCCCTTCTCCCTCCTCGCGAAAAACCCCCGTGGCAGGCTCCTAAAACAGTAGCTCTATTGACTCCAAGAAAATAAGGCCGCACTGCAAATAAATCCTCTTTTAGGCCTCTCTGTCCCCTTCCGCAAACAGAACCAGAAGCTCTGGCCCAGCCTCTGGTTTACGCAATTTACAACCGGCTTGTCCAGAGGCGCGCGCGTTGGGAGAAGAAAAATCTCGGCGAGAATCGATTTATCCGCTGCCGGTTTTCTCGGCGACGATTAGCGCACACGTGCGTAATCATTGCGCGTCGCGTGTATTTTATGTGAGAAGACGTCTGCGGAGCGCCAAGGCCGGATTCGTTCGAGACGCTAATAATTGTACGCATTCTTGTGGACGTGTGTATTGTTCTGTGGCGTAGCTTGCGGTTGAGTCGTGTTGAGAGATGTGGGTTACGGTGATCGGTTTAGGTTTTTTAATGGAAATTTTTGGAGTGGGTTTTATGTTTTTCATTATGACAATGAATTTAAGAAAGGTTGATTAGTGAACGATTAAATTTCGAATAATAAGTATGTGGGCGGTTTAAGAGTTTATTAAACTTGCGTTTAGAATCAGAGAGAAAGTTGCTGTCATTAATCTTTCCAGTCTTACTCATGCAACGATACTTATTGCTAGATGCAATTGTTCTGATAATCTGTAATTGTTTCGCGATGACATTTGCGATAAGGAGCGTTTTAATTTCTTTTCTACTATAGTTATTACGCTGCTAACAAGAAACAATCATTTTATACGCATTTTTCCTACATATATTTAATTAATTACTGTAGTCTTCTACATAAAACATAATTTTCAAGTAAATAAACAGATAGGATCAAAATGAAAAAACACGCTTCAACAAAAAATTATCTGAAACTATAAAAATGCCAATCGCAAAGAATCAATGCTTCACCTCTTGCTCATAGTTCGTTCTTCCGTGTGCGTCGGCTCGAAATTTCGTCGACAGTCTCGGGCCGGCATTTCAAGGCCTTGTATCAGATGACTCATGGCGTCGCATAACTCCTACGTAAAATTTGATTTGTCCGCTCGGAAATGAAGCGCGATGTTTCCTATAAACATTTCACGTAAAAGACCGAGCGAGTTTTAAACTGCGGAATAGGTTGAGTTAAAACCTGCGGTGACATTTAAAAAATTCGCGAATTTGTGTATGCATTGATCGAAGTTATAAGTGCATATTTTTCTATTAAAGTTGACGTGAAGTAAAGTATCACGATTCCTTTTGCATTCCACAGTTATGATGTTATTGGACACACCGTAATTCATTCTTAAATGGTATCTAATCTAGTCAATCGGACCGGAGAATTGTAGCTTGACATGTCTTATATATAGCTATTCTTATGAAAGAACGAATTTATTCCGTTTATATGTATGAAGTTACTTTAATAGAAAATTAATGTGCACTGGAAAAGGTTTCATCAAAAGATAACGGATTGCAAGTATCGAGTAAAATGTTTGGTCTGAAAGTGAAGTTAATTTAAAGATTTATTTACCCGTTCACGGAACGTAATATTTAGTTAGTGTGTATAAAGTTGCGGGATCAATTAATAACTTTAGTTGCATTTTTAACGTTTATTATAATTTAAAATGAAACTATATATTTTAAGCCAGTAAAGTGAGAGTTCTTAATGGTTTAACATTAAAAATAGCTATTATTTAGATAGCGGGAAACCGGTTTCTCTTTAAAAAATTAATTTACTTTTCATCATAGTGTTTAAATAACTTTATTTAAATAACTAACTAGATATTCTGTTTACTTTACAATAGCTGCATTGATAATATCCCCGTAAAAATAACAAATTTTTATTTTAATAATTTTTAATTAAATACTAAGACTAGTTTTATATTATCTTCCAATCTAGCATATAATTAAATAATTATCGAACATTTCTCCAACGAAACTCACAAGCACCCAATTAAAAACCCAAAACAAAAATCCCAACCATTAAACACCTCCATCAGCTTTCCATTACAAGCTTACACTCACGGATCACTAACCTCTCGCCGGCTCTCAAAACAGCATTAGAAAGCCGCTTAAAAATTACGCAACCGCGCGCAGCCGCTCTTAAATAAAAAATCCCCTCGAAACAAAAGCCCAATCACCCCGACCGCATCGAACAGTCTCAGGTCAATCTCCGACCTATGCAAATCCCACCGCGCGCATAACAGCTTATCAATCCCACAGCCAGCTCTATTATTCTCCCCGGCGTCGCGAAGAAGCAGCATCGCGTGCGGCTAGATCGTGTACACGTCTTATAGAAGCGGCCTCGATCGTCGTAAATCAAATTAGTCCGGGCTCCGCGATAATTGCGGCTAAACGATCGCCGGAGGAATCCAATCGTCGGCCGGATTAATATATCACCTTCGCGTTAATTGCGCGACGTTACGTGCGCCTTTTTTGCGCGAGGCTTGTTTAGACGGTGGGTTTTTTTTTCTGTGTGTGTCTTTCTCGAGTGTGCGCAGAAAGAGTTTGAAGTCGCGGGTAATTTATGGCTCCGCAGGGATAATCCACTAATTGAGCGGGATCTGGTGTGTTTAAGTGGCTGAAGGTCTTTGTGCGAGGGGAAACTCGTAAAGTTTATACTGGGAGCGTAGAATGAGAGCAAAATGATCGTGGTATTAGATGTTGGGTTGTGGATGGAGGTGGGGAGGGGATCGGCGATTCTTGAAAACGGGAGTGTTTTAAGTTGTAGTCTTTGCTGGAAGTAAGTAACGAGTTTATGGAAAAATAGAAGATCGCGGAGCGAGAGATTGGAGCGGAGATAGTTTGAGTGAGCTTGGAAATGTGCTTGGTTTTATTTTACTCGTTTGATTTTTACGTGTTTTGAATGAGAGATTTAAAAGAATATAATTAAAACTTACTTAATTTGCTTTAGCATTAATTGTTTGATTTATAAGTCAAGGGGAACTTAAAATGTAGATCTAATTTGAACTAACGGCGTATGGTAATAATGCTGATTAATCGAATCAAATTATTATCCCTTATTAAATTTTAACATCGTTCAGTAATTACGTCTTTCAAATTAGTGTCATTATAAGAAAAGGTTACTAATTAATTTAATTCTCGGAACTTACCTTTTAGATTTGTCAAAAAGAATATAGAATTATAACAAGAACACTGTGCAAATATATATTAAAATTATAAAATAACAGATAATTAAATGGAGAAATTAAAATTTTAATGCGAATTCTAGTTTTCTGGAGGCTAAAAAGTTAACTTTATAATGAAACAAAACTTTTTACTGACAAATTGAGTTAATTATTCTGTTAAAAACGCAGCTTATTAATTTTTTTATTAGTCATTCTGCCTTTGTTAAAGAAACTTTAAATAAAGGGCAGAAGCTTTAATCAAGTTGGATTTTGAAACTTTTTAAAATTAAGATAAAGTTTTCAGCTTACCTCATTATAAGTAATATATTACTTTGAAGTTCACATTTTCCATTTTCTTTAGATGACTAAAGATTCAGCAAGGAAGCTTAATATACTTTACAAGTTTAATCATTAAAAACAAAAATAAATGAATTGAAGTTAACTAGTTCATATTAATGATGTTTAAAAATAAGTTTTAAAAAAATATAAATATCATGTTCTATTGGAATTCAAAGATTAAAGATTAATTATTAACAAATCTGATTAGTTCAAATTATAATGCAGTATAATAAAAAAAACATTTCTACAATCTTATATTGTAAAGATTAAAATATAACGATAAAAAAGAACGTACTAATTAAGAAAATCGTTCACTCAAAAAAAACCTATATTTATATCACAGCTCCACGCCCTTGATACCTCAGCAGTTACCTTGCCTTCTTGCTCGAGCGCCAGCGGAAACGCATGAAAAAAAACCACCAGCGGCAAATTTTCACAGCGCGAGCGGTGAGAAAAAAGTCCGACGCTATTTTGCATTTTTAATCGCGCTTTATGCAACGCAGAAAAAAATACGTAATCGCGCAAGGTCGCATCCATTGCGGCGTGCCCGCGTGCGCGCTGTAGCTTTCGGAAACGCGCGCGCATTATTTACGCGCCCGCGACGGCGCATGTAACTTCCTCGGGGCGCCACGTGCGGATGATTTGCAGGTATAATGCGTTTTTAAAAGCAGGCTTCACGAAAATTGTCTCTGACTTTGTTTGTTGGTTTTTTATTGAAAATAAAGGAAACAATGGAGTTGCGGCTCTTTTATTCGCCTTCCGCCGCCCATGCATTCTCTTTCTCTCTCTTTTGCTCTCGCTCTCTCGCTAATACTTGTTTTACAATGGATCGCTTGTTTACAAAAATTAATTTTTTTCGAAAGAAAGTACGAGGAAGAGACGAGTCTCGTATCGCAAATACTGATTAATTATTATGTGCCTCGATTGTGCCTCTTCTCGTTTTGACGGAAGAGTCCGTGAATTGCGCAAAGAAAAATAGAAAACATCAATTTATCGTGACAAATAAAAGAAGAGATAAAAGACTGCCGAAATGAAAATTAAAAAATATCCGCGGAATGCGATTTAAGCGCTTCCTTTATGCGTGTCAATCGAATGAAACTTCATTTCGATGCGAGTCTAACCGAGACCCGCGCGCGACTAGGCTTACGTGTTTATTATTATTAATTATTAATTATTATAATTATTATTTTGTTTTTCGAGGATGCACCCATCGACGGGGGATCCTCGACTTACGAGCTAACTAGGTACATTTTCGCGACGATATTTGAAGCACTGGCACTCGTGAAAGCTAATTGGGAAACGAGAATTCGATACCAACACGATTAAATTATGATTTAATGTCTACTGAAGATGCTCTTGTCTTGATTTGTGAGATAGAAAAAGTCTGAGAAAAATTTTTAAGTTACAAAACAAAAATATATTATCGGCTATGAATAGTAAACTATTAATAACAAAATCTTTTGGCAGTGTGCATTCAAAATTATAAAAATAAATGACTTTATTGAAAACGATACGAAAATTTCCATAAGTCTTATATAAACGATTGTGCATAAAGATATCTGAGAAATTATATAACAGTTTCAAAAAAATTATAAAAAGAATCAAATAAGTTAGTACTTTATTAAAACTGATACGGCTTCTTAAAACATTTCAAATAACTGCAAAAATGAAAAAAATATAAAACATTTTAAAATGCAAACGATACGTATATTCTCAGAATTCTTCCATTACACCTATCATTGTACAATTCCAAGGAACAGATATTCTCGTCCTCATCTTCGCGATTCCGTAGGATGAATCGTACTTCTTTCCTGGTAGATACTCTACTAGGGTTCGGGAACAGGGTAAAACCAAACTGAAAGCTCTCTTTATTTGATCATTGCCTATAGCTCGGCTGATATCGCAAAATAATAAACAAACAACAACGTGGTCGCAGAATACAATACGCTTTCGTCTAGTCACACATAAAACAAAAGATACATGGTAGTATGTGGATAACGCTTACATCAGCTCGAATGAAATATACATAGTTTAACGCTGCGTCTCCTTGTCCTTACAGGTTCTAAGATCAAACGTTACACGTACACTCACGATCCTTAAAAAATTCTCAGTCACTCCGTCGTACTCATGCACACCATCTTACAATTCGAACTCTACGCTTGATATACGACAAAAATACCCTTTTTAAGCTGATCTTCCAGGATTACAACTCCGGTAATCAAACGAAGACGCCGTTTAAGTTATCACGTTTTATATACTTCTATGAAATACGCGCTTTTCTCCTAGGCAGCTCGTCACACCTACTACGAATCGTTCAACGCGTACATAAATCAGCTTTGGTCACCGTTCCGCACTGTACTTTACATCAGTAATAAACAATAAAGGAGAAAGAACCCATACAGCATCCTTTGAATCAGTCTCGCTCCTAGAAGAAAAGCGCCATCCGACTCAGAGTCCAGAATCAGTCGAAAATCACGTCTTGCTTGCCACGCGCTCGTCACAGTCTGTATACGCGTGACGCGTCACGTTCCTCCAAAGTCAGCTGGTGCTGCTGCTGCTGCAGCATCAGCTGGGTCTGCTGCTGGCGTTGCCTCTGCTGGTTGTGATGATGACGTTGTTGCCGCGCGTCCCTCGAACTGGAAGCGCGCGGAGGCTCTCGTTACAACTCGGTGGTCAGAGGCTCGGCCTTCTCGACGATCACGTGAAATTCGGTCTCCCTGTAGAGCCTACCGTCGGGCACGACCATGGTTATTCGACTGTCGACCGGACCGCTACCTGACGTCGTCGTGTCTCGATTGATAACGCCGTTCTTTGTTTTGGATACGACGTCGGGCGCCGAGGTGGGCACGCTGATCCAGCGTTTCTGGGCATCCCTGCGTCGCTTGCGACAACAGTAGACCGTCAGGCAGGCCGCGATGATTACCACTAGTAGAACAGCTGAGAGGGACACGGTCAGTAGGAGCATCGAGCTGCTGAACGCACAGTTTCGCGACTCGAATTCGATGAAGCTGGTTGTCGAGCCAGAGTCTCGATCTTCTAAGCAGAGGAATGTCTCTGGGTCCTCGACGCTGGATTCCAGAGAGAACGGCGGTGCTACGATGTTGGTGCTGTCGCGAGTTATTACTCTTGTGTGAGCGTTCGTGTAGTTTAGTATCTGACTCTTCCAGACCGCCAGCTGGTTGCAGTCGCAGACCTGGTTGACCAGGACGTTGTTGAGCTCAGCGCGGAAGCTCGTACGGTCGAAGATTAGTGACCCCTCCACAAAGCTGTCCAGACTGTTGTTCTGGAAGCTGAGGCTATAGAGGTTGTTGCCGTTGCTAGCAGTCAGCCGGTTATCCGTGTCGGCGCGGATGCCTAAGAAGGCACCGAAACCAACGTTTCCTAGGCTGTTGTTCTTGATGATGACGGTACCTCGGACAGTAATGTCGAAGGCTTCGCTTTCGAGACTGTCGATTACGCAGTTGAGTATGGCTACTGTTTTGGGTCCCTTGATGATGAAGGCCGAGCTCCTGACCACGCCCATCCTCACACCGTTGAGCATAAATTTATCAATGACCTCGATGTCATTCATCATCCGACTAGGCACCTGGTCACCAAAGGTACCTCCTATAACGTGTAAGAAATGAACGTCAAACTTCTTGAACGCTAGTGCCTCAATGGCTTCGATATGGCAGTTTTCCAGGGTTATGCTGTTGGTGTTGACGAGATTGGCGAAGGCGAACGCCGAGATCTGGCCCAGCCTCACGTCCTTCAGCACGATGGCTTCGACGTCGCCGTGGAAGACGTTGCTTGGCAGCATGTCCAGGCTGCTATTGCTCAGAGTTATCCTTGTATTGACTGCCTTCTGCGACAGCTTGAAGCTGTGACGCATCAGCGTCAGATTGGCCACGTTGACGAAGTCCACCGAAATCAGGCCGTCCATGTGCACGAGGCTATGGTTGGCCAGCAGAACGGAAGGACAGTCGCTGACGTAGATGCGGCTCGTATGAGGACCCAGGCCCCAGTCGCCGTCCGACGCCAGGATCAGCTCCTGTGAACATGAGATAAAGGATCGATTGAGTTTCTCTATGGGCAATGCTGCTCGAGTTTTTTGGATACAGTCGAAAGGAGGGGATTGAGAGGATAGTCCGCTAGGGGATTAGGGGAATAAACGAGTTTTTCGATGGGGGCAGTCTGCTTCGCCCGTAATCCCCCGGTTTTCACTCCTTTTCGTTAGCCGTGCAGAGGGGGTTAAGCTGTCGAGGTAAGCCGGCGAATTGGAAGTGATTGGGTTTCGTCGATCTTAGGACTGACACCCCGTAATGTGGGATTTCTGTAACTAGCGGGAAGTTCGATTAGTTCGTTGCAGGAAGCTATGCGGGCTTTGGATTTACGTTGATTACGTATATTAGGAAGGTTCAAATAATGTTAACATGCGAATTCAAACGAAATTCAACAGGGGACGTAACGATGTTAAGATTATTAAAGCTTTTACAATGTTCTTTCTTTAGATAGCCTTTCTAACAATTACATCAATCAAACCATTGTTCTCCAAAACTAAACACCCCGCTAACAACACCCAACGAATCCCAAACTTCCTCCTTACCATTCGTCAGATCGGCTCGTGCAGCATCCCGAAACGTCATAACAATATAAACCCGGCTGGTGCGCGCATCCCACGTCAAAGTCGTCATCCGCTTTAAAGTTTTGCGGGGGGATGCCCAGCCGGTGTACTACTACAATCCACTTCCTCTCGCTCTGCGCGCGAAATCCGACGGGCTCGCTAATAAGGGTCGAATCGGCGTAATTGGCCGTCTAACTGCCTGAAATTGTCGGCGACGTTCGTCCCCCCCTTTTACCTCCCCCCCAATTAACGGTGGCGCGTTTGCGAGAATAACGTCGTTATTATAATGACCGAGCGCGAGCTTAACTTTTCGCCGGAGGGCTGCTTCTGCTGGTCGCGTTATCTTTGGCCTTCTTGGAGGTTCTATACAGAGTGTCGATGTCGGCTGCTTGCAAGGAGAATTAAGGAGAATCGATAGCTATGCGATTGTAGCTTGTTCGTACGGTTGGACTCGGCTTAATTTCTTTATTGGGGGAAATGGTTGGCTTTATGAGAATATTTAAGCTTATTTGATTTTTAGATCAGAATAAAAGCTTGTGGCAGAAATCTTTTTTAAAATTTGGTAAAGTCATAATTTTTAAAACTTTTATAATTAATAAATTAAAAATGTATAACTTATGAATTATTAATACATGTTAATAACCTAGTTACATAGAATCGTACATTGAAGTAAAACTCGAGTTTTACTATTAACGAGATTAAGTAATGGAGCTTTAGAAATTAAGAAACACTTTTGAATGCAATACTTTTATCGGTAGCTATTCAATCTCACAACTTGCTATGGATCACTTGATAGAGTCAAGTTTTACTGAATTTTATTCACCGTAACGAGTAAAAAAAAGAGTTCGGTAAGTAACCTTTGTAGGTCAGTTGTTAAGTGCTTCTTAGTTTTCAAAAGCTGAAAGCCGATAAAAAACTTAAGTTAAAAAGACAAAGACTATATTGTTCGCCGTTAAAGAATATTTTGAAAGCTCTTTTTAATGATTCAACTCTATTATTTAAATATTTAATAACGATCCAATTAAATAATATGATAAAATAAATAATAGCAACATAAAAATATTAAATAGCACGACTTTTCAAAAAGCAAAAGTAAATCCATTATTTTTTATTTACTCGACAAATTTATCTAAACGCAAGAGAAAAAACATCCCCCGAAGAATTCGCTAATTAAAGCTTCCGTAAACATCACCTCTAACTTAAATATTTTCCCTCATCCAGCTTTCGTAGGCTTTGACCACTGGCCGAACGGCCGGCGTTTGCTATTACAGCATTTGCATCGTTTCTCATGGACAAAAAGATATAAAACCGTCCGGCAACCACCGACTGTTTCGGCGCACCGCTCGAGGCTAAACTTCCGGCCGGCTACGCACAAAGGTTCGGCGCAGGCCAATCAATATACGACGGAATAACTCAGTTTGCTGGCCACATTCGCTCTTTCATCATTGCGCTAAAGTTGCGTAAGGCATTGCAAATTGGGGGCGAGCGGCCTTTTTCTTTTGGGGGCTGCGCTTTTTATATTTGATGCGGGTGAGCAAAGATGGATGGGTTATTGATTGTCTGATGAAGGTTGCTTTTGCTTTGGTCTGATATGAGAATTTAGCGAGAGATGCTTTCAACTTGAAATAAACGGTATAAAAAAGGAAGTTGAATTTAGAAATTTGTTGATTGATATTTATATATTCTTATCGGCAATAATAAATTATAATTACAAAATGACTTATTTTCTGATGCACCTACTCAAAAACATCTCTACAACCGAACCCTCCAAAACATAAAGTTCCGGAATGACGAAAATTCCGGATAATCGACAACTGACACACTTTAAAGCGAACGGAAAATAAATTCTTGATCCCGCTTCCTCTCTTCCAGTCCGAGAAACTTTTACACGGGGATCTTCCTCTCCTGGCACGCTCGTAACCTTCGCGGCGAACTTCTCCAATTACAGTTTTCGCTGATAAGAGACGGCGGGAAAAAAACGACGCTGGATTCTATTAGGTCACTGGAAGGGAGTTAGTTAGCCGGAGCGAAGGCGATGAATAACATCGGCGAATCCGTCTGCCGCATCGTCGATTTCCGAACGCGATTTCCTTACGCTTCCTCATCCTCCAAGCCCTTTTTTTTCATCCGCGTGCGCCACGTCGCTAGATAATTTCCACGGGGACGAGGAATCGCTTTCGCGGGGCTTAAGAGCACCGTCGAGAGTCCTTGGGTTACGCTTGATTAAGTTTTCAAATCCCTTTTATTGGCGCGCGTTTTTCAGCTGCGGAAATTTATCGACGGATCGTGCGCGTAACGCCGCGTGTTACTTAGTAGAAGGATTCTTTTTTTTTTGCTGGATAATTTGTTGATGCGGGAGGGGGGCGAGGGTTTATGAATTTTTTTCTGGATTTTTCAAGTTGGAAATTGGAATAATTGAAGTTGGAAATTGGAATAATTGAAGTTGGAAAGAGCGCGAGACAAACGAGTTAAGAATTTGACGTTATTAACTCGGAATGAGAAAAAATTCAAAGTAGTTGCATTTCGATTAAGAATGTAGGTCAGGCTGGAAAATCGAGAAATCATGCAATTCAAGATGAAAAAATTTTCTGATAAAACTTTTTTGCTCCGGATGAACTTTTGTACATTTCAATTCGCGACGATAAATTAACAGTTTGATTCCAAACCTTATTTTCACCTTTTATCTCCCGCCGTCAATTTATCACTCTCGCAATCCCGACAGGCCAGTCGCAGGCCGAATAAAAAACCCTTTCACCCGGCCGGCCGACAAAAGATCAAAAAGAACAACAGCAGGGCGCGAAAAAACCGAAAATGAAGTTCACGGTGTCGCGCGCAAATGAAGCTACATCGTGCATCTATTTAATTTTGTCAGCGCTCCTCTTTTTCGAATTTCCCAGCCGTTCCTTTTTTTTTCGCGAATAACGGGGTTGAGGTAGAGCGCGCGAGCGCGCCGGGTGTGTCTCGGCGCAATAAATTTCCGGAAACGAGCCCGCGCGCGCGCCCGCTGAATTTATACCGGCAAAATCTGAATTTTATTGCCCCCGCAGCCAGTTTTGCGCGCGCTCCCGCGAGGAAAGAGTCGCGCGGGGCTTTCGAAAGACAGACAGGGTATTGTTGAATTTTTGTTCTTTGTTGGTTTTGAAGCGGCCGCCGGAGTTTATTGGTTATGGGGAGTCCGTTGTGTTGGAGGAATGTACTCGGTTCTAATGAATGTTCGGTTTTTTATCCATGGTTGCATTTTTTTTATTAATGTTTGTGGGCTTGAAGAGGAAAAATACTTATTGGGAAAATCAGTTTGTTCAGTATCGAAATAGTTTTGGAGAAGGAGAGACGTCTCTTTTTGCTACTATTTTTCATGAAAGCTTTTCTTTTAGCGAGGAAGCTGTTCTTCTTTATATATATCGACCGCTTGGAAATCGAGATTCTTAGATTCTTTATCTTCTATTAAAGGAACGGAAATACCCTGGAAAATGAATCATGAAAATATTGAAATTATATGTCTTCTTATCTTCTTATCGGTTTCTTGTTAAAATCGGCTTTATGTGATTTAGTTTCGTTTAACTGTCAAGTTATTACAATTGTTAATAAAAAAGCTGTCATATTATTTCTTTTTTATAAGTAGTTTTCATTTTTTTTTAGTTACACTTGTAACAAAAGTGTATTGTAGCACTAATCACAGGATCAACTTACAAACACTACTCAGAGTCACCCAACCCATCATCACTATTATCAAAATTCGTTCCCTCCCTAATACTAAAATAAAAATTCCCCTAAAAAAACATCAGGGAGAAAAAGCGAAACTGTATCGTTGGCCTGTATCTTCTCCCTGTAATCTAGGGAAACGTCAATCACGCATTCACCCGTTTTACAATGGTAGTCTGCGCTTCGTTTTCGCTGCACTCGTTACCTCCGCGCGTCGACGCTCGCCGAATAAATAAAAAAGCCTGCCTTTTTTCGACGGCGATGCGTCATTGTACGACTTGCATGGGATTTGACAATGCGAAGCTAGCTTCAGTTTTTGCGAATTAGAGACGTTATACGATTCTTTGGTTATTTCATGCTTCTGCTAATTTCAGAGAAAATTAGAACTGAAGGTATTTGGATGACTTTCTTTTATGTTGAAACTTAATTTTGTTCAAGTTGGTTCTAATGAAAGGACGTTATAGATACGATAGTTAATTAAAAAATCTTATTAAGCTTTTGAAGACATGCAGTAGCAAGAGCAGAATTAAGTTTTGTTACATACATTTTTGTACCACTTCTTCAAAGAAATATTTCAAAGAGATAACCCTTTACTCCTAATAAACCTGAATAAAAATTTTTAAAAAAATCCTCAACCGCAGACAGACATAAGACACGAGCGACTTAATGAAGTCAGAATAATAATTTATAATTAAAAGTCACTCCAAAACTTTCAACATCGACTATCCTACTCACTATCTACCTCTCTCACTTTTGCACGGCTATGCAGGAGAGTCTTTTTACTGCCTATAAAGGATTTATGCGAAACAATTTTGCCCGGCGCGCATTCGTTCGCGCGGCGGTCGGCCTTTTTTTTTAACCCAACTCTCGCCGCAGGAACAATTGACGCTTTTATTAAACGCGGCTTGCACCATACACTAGTGTGATTCCATGATAATGACGAGGCGCAATGAAAACGCGTATTATGTGTTCTCTTGTTTTCGGGTGTTAGGAGGGACAGTTTTGCGGCGCGAATTTTTTTGTTTTTGACGAACTTTTTTCTATTTCGGGAGTTTCGGTTTTTTTGACGGTTAATGCTGGGCAGGATAACAGAGCGAATGTAACGCTCTTTATATGTAAATGCCACGTATTGAAATACGTTTGACAGTACGTTGATGAACGTGTTTTTAAAAATGCATTAATGGTTAACGAACCGTAGAAATCGATTTCGATATTAAACCATTTAGACATTGTTTATTTACAAATAAACAAAAGCGAATTGCGAATAAACAGCGAAAGCCGCCGTCGAGGCCTGGTTCTCTGACCGACGCCGAATGCAACCTATTGACAAACCGCGTTACCTTTGCCAGACAACTCGCCGGATCTCCCCTCCGAATAATCAACATCAAACTAAACAAACTCCCGCGAATTCTGCGCGCGCGTAGAAACATCAAACCATCATCGGGCCAGCGGAAAATCAACGAGTACGGCGCGTACGCGCGACATCAAAGCGCCGCTTATTTTTTCTACTACAAAAAAGGCAGTCGCGAAACTTTCCCTTTTCGAACTTTCAGCCTCTCGCATTTGCATTTCTAATTACGAGAGCTAGTAAAGAGCGCAGGAGAAAAAAGGGTATCGATTCTTTTTTCTTTCTTATTTTTTTAGTCGGAAGAAAAGTCGGCGGACAAATTGTGGACGAGGAGGAAAGGAAAGTTATGTGTCGATTTTACTGCCTTACGAGCCGCATACGTTAATCGAACGCTTGGCTTTCGACGCGTGTATATCGCTAATTCAGCGATAACGAGCCTGGGAACGAGAAAAGGGGTGTCTTGAATTTGTGAGCGAGGCTCGTTGGTTGACGATGTAAAAGCGGGAAAGGATATTTATGTTTCGCGAATTGGGTTGTTTTATGACTTTTTCAGCTGTTATTAGATTCATGATATTCGGAATTGGAAATTGAAATGGACGAGGTGCATGTGCAAATCTTGAATTATTCTAGGCTGCAAATTGCGGGAATAGAAAACGGTGTTTTATTGATTTCAGGAATAAATTGAAGTTTCATGCCCGGTGGAGTAACTAGTTAATGTTTTATTACGATGCTATAGCTGTTGTATTGTTAAATTGTTAATTTTGTTAGTTCTTGCTAAAAATTTCAATTCCAAAGACATAAATTTGATAACAAAGCATTCGTCAAAATAAAGTAATCCAATAACCACTTAAAACAACTCCACACTAAACCAATCCACGCCGAGCCCTCAAGCAGCATGGCAGCACTCCTCTTCAATTTTCCTTAACATCCTCCACTGTCATCAAAAATAAAGATTAACCCTCCCCCACCCCTCGTTAACCCAAGCCTCGGCCCATTTCCTCGAACGGAATCCCGATAAATAAAGGGACAGGCCGCGGAAGTAGTAATCCAGCGGCGCTCGCGGACGTTTAATCCACGTGCGTGGAGAGCTTGCGAGCTTGCGACGTTAAGGGCGCAATCGTAAAAGCTCGGCCGCGGAATTATTCCGGTTAGCCGCTTTACGGTGCAGCGGCGCGTCTTCGTCTTTACCTTGCCGAGGGAAAATCGCGCGCGCGTTCGGGCTATTAAAAGCGAGTGCTCGCGCGGGATGCTGTTAAGGCCAGGCCGGGGTTGTAAAAAATCAAGAAAGGAGCGTCGCACGCTGTCTTTGTGTGGCTGGAGCGCGGCAGGGTGATGCTGCTGCGGTGGACCTGTCGTTATGGTTGGAGCGAGGGTATAAAATGTTTTTTAAGGTGTTTACGCGCTTTGTTGAGGGTGAGGGCCTGGATTTTGTAAGCTTGAGGGGTGAGAGTTTTGAAAATTTTTACATGAGAGGGTTACGAGGAATTTCTGGCTGGTGATAAAGTGTATTTTTCTAGCTGGGTGAGGGGTTGGGGATGAAATAAGGGTTTACGAGGTATTTTATAAAATGATTAAAAATAATTAATAACGTTTTTCATAAGAATGAAATGCATTTGTAAATTTAGAAATAATTATTGTCTGTGAATAGAAACTATATTGAACAAATAATGATTGACAGGAAAAGTATTTTAGAATTATTTTTAAAGCAATATGAGATAAAGTTATATTTGTAAATACAAATTTTTATAATTTGCGAAAATTGCAATCTAGTAATTTAATAAAAGTATAATTTAAAAATAATACAATTAATAAGTAATTTAATTTAATCGAGTAATCGATGTATTTTTAGTATAAGCGATATAAGGCACTTCGCGTTTATTTGCATACGCTTACTTAACAAACCTTAATCGATTCAAAATAGCCCGTTTAATTATCTAAGCCGTGCAATCTTTCAAACATTCCATCAATGCCAGATGGAGGTCAGCTGGATAACTTTACAAGCCTATCATAGCAAAATTAATTTCCGGCATACCAAACCAACTCCATTCCAACCCCTTTATCCATCAACAATTATTTAAGCAAAAAATATATAGCTCCCAGGCCAAACCCCTTTCAAATTCCCTTTCAAAAAGCCCATCCCAGAAATCGTAATACGATAGCGCAACGTCGCAGGAGCTCGATTTATTCGCCATAATTCCGGCTTTACCGCGTCCTCGCGCTGGCTCCTTTGTTCTGGCCTGCATCTCGATGCTCCCTAGGGAGTCTCCCGATCCCGGTGTTTTCTGGAAATTAGGTGGGATTAAAGCGCCTCAAGTAGGACATTAACTTGCATTTGCGTAATTTGTACTTTCCTCGAGGATCGTTAGCCGCTTTAAAGAACATTGTAAAACTCGACGCTAAACTGGCTTTACTTCGCTCTCTCGCGGAAATTTCGAGCACCGCTCGCGAGCCTGGCTATGTAGGGAGTAACGTAATTACTCCCTGACGGCGGCCGAGTGCCGCTTCAGTTTGTTATAACTAATTTGGGTTTGGTTTTTTTTTTTGGGTTTTTGAAAGAGTTTTGTTTATTGGGTTAATGAGCTTTATGATTAAATTTTTCATATTTTTTTAATTTAATAGTGCGAAACAAAAATATTTAAAAAAATTCAGATATTGCTATCATCTCTCGTTTCACATCATCAAACTTACGCGTACAAAAAGAAGCGAAAAAAACGAAGCGAGAGAAAAGAAACACGAGGGTCTGGATGTGGGCAATCGAGCGTACTTATCGCGACCTCTCAATCAACACGGCATTTTGGCCTAGTGAATGTCATGACTCTTGATTCTTTAGAGCTGCTTTGACGCTTGGAGTGTGTGCACAGCACTGGGAGAATTAGGAGATTTGAGGATGACACTTTGTTCGCGACTTTTTGAAATCAGATTTTTAGAGTGCGATTTTAGTTGAACTTGATTGAAGCTTGATAAATGTAGGTCAGAGCAGAGTGGTATTTGGAAATTAATCGTTATTTTTAACGACTTCCTTTTTTCGATTTCAGTGGATTAAGATTGTCACTTCTTTTTTTAGAGGATGTAATTAGTGAAGTGCCGTAAAAGGCTTTTGAAAATTACATGGATTTTTTTATGATTTTGACGTTTTAAACGATTCTAGTGCAGTAGCTGTAATGAAATTACGCATAAATAAAAAACAGAGAATTGTGTTAGAGAGAAATTGACGGCAAAGCTTTATATAGAATTTGTTTTGTGAAATATTTATCGTGCTTTATCAACCTAAACTCGGTATTTTGATTGAAGCCGTGGAAAGTATGTTGATGAAAATTTCAAAAGCCCCAATTAGATTTCAATTTACACATCCTCTACCAGTATAAAACTAGAAAAATTCAATTAATAACCAGTAAAAAATGTTTCAGCAAATAAAAAGCTCAACTCTTTACCGTTAAGCACAACCCACATCAAACCATTAAAAAAAATTTCTTCCCTGTAACTCAATCCTCACCCATAAACCCCTCCCCATAAAAAAAAATCCCTCTAAAAACTGTCATTCATATTCCTAATAACCCTAAGCCCTTCGGCTGCAAAAACAGGGCGCGCATAAACTACTAACCTCCATACTACGCCCATTAAAAACCCTCTCGTCCTATACCCGAGCCAGCGTCGTAAAATTTAATCAGGTCGGCCACCCTCCTCTGTAATTCGTCCTCGCAAGCTCGAGAGATGCGCGAGTTCGCGCGCTAAGAGAGCTTTTATATTGCCGACCGCGAATCGCTTAACAGCCGCGCGAGATAAACGAGCCGGCGCGAGGCTTTTATGAACGATAGCGCTGGAATAGTAATGAGCCACGGGGATGCTGCGTTTCTGTGTTTCGAGGTGAGCTACGTGGTTTGGGTTTCGGATGCGATACGGTAGCTTTTTAAATGTTTGGTTAGACGGAGGGGGTATTAAGTGCGTTTCGAAGTTGTTTAAAGACGTGCCTGGTCGGGGATTGCTGGTTTGAGGTCTATTTTGGAACAATAGTATTGCGTGCAGTTTAAAAATTGAATTTTTGTTTCACGGAATTAACGTAATTAACAACACTCCGCTAAAACACTAAGCGCCCACAATCAAAACCACCATCCCACCCAAACAAACATCCATCAGCATCAAACAAAAGCCCTCGTCGAGCCAGCGCTCCGACTATATCAATCACCTCTGCCAATCAGCGCCTCAACCCGTCATCTCCCCGCTCCCCTGAAAAAAGCCGTCGCTCACGAAGCTCTCACACTCGAGAATCTCATTCAAACGTATACACAGACACAGCAGACCCGACGCCATAAATTACCCGGCTGTTTAGACGCAAATCGCCGGGCGCGACGCAGCCTTGGGGATTTATTGGGGAGAGGAGAAGACGGAGCCGGCCCAAGGTGGATGTACATGCGCAGGTAGAGAGCGGAGAAAAATAGAGCCGCGCTCTCGGCCTCTGAGCTATAGCGGCCACGTGACCAAACGTCTCGGGGACTTTTCCGGCGCGAGACGGGAAAAATGAGCCTGGGGAAGGATTGCCGCGTGCGTGGCTTTTTCTTCTTGGTGGGGCGTGAAAAATCGGGAGAGCAGCGACGGAATGCCGGAGCGGATGTTTAAAACGGCGTCTTTAGTTTATCGGCTGGAATGCGCCGGCTGCCTGGCCGTATTATTGTTCGCCGGCTATTTTCGGAGACGGAATTTAATCTAGAGGTGGAGTTAATCTTGAGGCTGGTTAGGCGCGGGTAAAACGCTGGGCGATGGATGGTGAGATGGTTTATTGGGTTTTTGGTTGCGGGATGGTTTGTTGGGAATTAATGTAGAGATTGTTTTTTTCTTTTTGGTGAATTTTAAAGTTAAATTATGCAAGATTTTTTTTAGAATTGAACTGTATTGCAGAAAAAAAATTAAAAACTAAAATAAATGTCATTTAACGCTTTTATTATTTTAATAGCCAATATTTCAAATTTATTCTGCAAACCGTCTAAATCTACTCTTCACCCAAACCTTTTAAACCTTCACGCTATCCAAACCCTTTTAAAACCGAAAACCCAACGTTCCTCAAGTGCTCTCAGAAAAAAAGAAACAAGCTACAACCCGCGTAATCCCACAAAGACGGCGCAAACTCGGCCGGACGTGAATCACTCCACTCGTCTTCGCGGTTTCGCGTATACGTACTCCTACACCTTCCGCGCTTTTTTATCAAGCTCTCCTCTTTTTTTTTTTTCTCCGCTGTTAAACAATACCCTCAAAACTCATTGTGACAGCCGGCGCGGCGTGCCCCACTTGCCGAGAAAAACAGAGCCGGAAACGAGACAGACGCGAAACTTACACCTTTTCAACAACTTCGCTCTGCTTCTTTTTTTCTCTGCTGCGTCCATCTCGCGTTCGGGGCGCCCTTTTGTGTTTAGGATCTGGCGATGAGAGGAAAAGGGAGAGAGAATGGGTATTTACGTGAGTGGGCCTTTGTTTCGTTTTGGTTGCTTTTTTTTTAGTTTTACGAGGGCGTACGAGCTGAACTTGAACCTCGAGCGGTTTTCGTTCACTCGGTTAGTTGGATTTCGATCAGCGCGCGTGTGAATATGGTCCGCGAATTTTTTTTTAGAGGCCCTTTGTTTTTGGCCTTCTGCGAAGAGGCGAGTTTCTGTTTTGGCGGGTCTTGGGATATTTTTATTTTGGGTTTTTGAGGTTGACAGCCGGATTGATTTAGCTGTAATTTATTAATTTGTGCTTTTGGAAACTTGAACTTGAATTTTAAAACCAACTCACTATTTATGCATTATGTTTATTATTAAAATAGTCGCGAAATATGATAAAAAGAAAGATAGACTGTAATACTTTAACTTATACAACAAAGTTTGACCCCTGCCAAAAGTTTGTGATCGATAGTCGTGCCCTGCAAAAATTGACGCCACTATGCTGGATCCCGGTGCCATTTTATATTTTATACCCGCTGCACTTTAACGTATTAAATGTGTTCATCGACATAGCCCCGCGCAACCATTAGTCATTTGCAACATCTGCGTGCACGTAGCTCCATTTTCAAATAAACAGAGACAAATGATCATACGCAGACATTTAAAAACTTCGTTATGACAACTATTTCATTCGCTTCGAATCATCAATCCATCATTCCCATCTACCATTCCCCATCATAATAACAACTGCATACGACCCAAGCCATTAGTACCTTCTATAACCAACCCTACCTCCTCCCCCATAAAAATACCACAACCACGCGTTTAATCCCCTGATCCACCAGCCGACAAGGAACAAAGAAAGGAAAAACTCGGAGAAATCCAAGGCCAGCTAAGCTTTTATCACTCGTATATTACCTCTCCGCTGTCCTTGCAGTCGCAGGTAAGCCGGCCGTACTGGTCGCAGGTACATGGCGGCGCGTTGCACCTGCCGCTGCCCGTCCCAGGCAGCGCGGACGAGCCACCTCCGTCGGCGCCCGCCAGGCTCCAGACCAGACCCAGCAGCGCGCCGGTCAGCATCAGCCGACGCGACGCTTCCATATTCTTCGCCTATGCTACCTCTCAGACGCTGCTGTTCATATCTTTAGAGTAACGTTTTTTTTTCTCACTTGCCGGCACTTTGGTAACACGCGGGCATTTCACGGTAAGCTGGCACTGAACGACACTTTTGCTGAAGCACTCGGAGAGAGGCGGCACGTGCGCATGGCCGCGCGGTGTAGATCATTCGCGGGGCGCGAGTGCGCCGGAGTTGGGTTGGATCACATGTCGGGCGCGCTCTCGCCGGGGGCCGGAGACGGAAGAGCCGCTACATGCTTCTGAGTTGAGGGCTGATGCTCGGGATGGATGGCACTGGAATAGAAATGGATTTATTGTTCGTTATTATTGATGAGTGCGTTAAAAATTGTGTAGTAAGAGTTTGCGTAAAAAAAAAAGATTCTTGGATGTTAGAAAATACTCGAGAAACAATTTTCAAGAGACGCTCTATAAATAACCTCGTCAATTAACAGCCGCGGCTAAGCAAACAGCTAATTCCTCTCACCGCAACCTTCGGGCTCCCTCCTCGCTGCTTCTCCGACCAGCTGATTCGGCTGCTCTCACTTAACTATTCGCTGCTCTTTCGCCGTCTTTGCGAAGGACTGGCTAGGGGCGGCAGCAGCGGCGGACACTCGCACGTCACGATGAGCTGTCATTGATCGGAGCTGGCTTGCTCGCTGCTCTGAGTGTCGGCTGTCTGCGAAATATTGAAAATTCGGGATGGTTAGAGTGGGTGTGAAATGGGGCTGGGTTTGGGCTGCGTTTTCTGTATATTGTTGTGGAGAGTGATTTTTATTTTTATTAATTACTGTAATATAAGACTGAAGAAGAAAAGAACGTAGCGAAGTAGTTAATGAAAAACACATGAGCAGAAGACAAAAAAAAAGGCTTCGTTAGGATCCAAAACTCCAACCACGAAGGCTACACATGTTCCCTGCGCGAACGAGCGCTGCATTTTTCGGCGCGCAGATGCGATAAATTTCCTCAACGAGAGCACTCCACATCCGTTGTCAAGTCGTAAAGCGAGCAGATTCTCTTTTTTACGTCCCGCTTTTCCGATTCCCTCTCGAATCTCCGCGCGTACACGCGTTTTCCGCTTTATATTCCCATGCTTTTTTTCATACATACACCAGCGGCCGAGGATAGCCTTCCACTTGGACTGATTCGCGACCGTATCGGCCGCTTTAATCTCGCGCCGCTTGGCCATGATTATTTCGCGCTGTATTTTTCTGTGTACACGGAGGAATAAAGGAAAAAACTGAGCGTCGAAAGGCTTTTGTCGGGATAAGCCTCTGTGTATCCGGCGCTGAACGGCGTTTAGCGAGCGCTTTTCTTGCCTTGGTTAATTGGATTATTTTCTTTGGTCGAGTTTTGGAATATCGGCTTAAACGCCGGCCGCTTCTTGGTAAACGTTGTTTTAAATCGTGAATAATAATTCAGCATGTCGACTTTAATAATAAACGCCGTTAAATTTGAAACCACAATCTACAGTCCAATTCCCGCAGACTCGATGCAAATACCGGCCGCGATTGTTTGCGCTTATTAATATGCAATAACGACTGCAACAAATTGATTAATTCCCCGCATTAACGTCGCTAAATTAGCCTCCAAGCACACAATAGCCCCGAGAAAACAATGCGCGCGTATTTTCCTAAATTAGGTCAGCGTTTCTCAAAAACTCGCCTCCCTATCGAAATGGCGCTCGCTTATGTAGCGCGCATTAAAATCAAACGGAGCTCGATTTTTAACGGCCTCGCGGAGCGGAAATCATCGAGGCGTTTTACGAGCTCGGGGCCGGGTAGTAAAACCAACAAACGGCTCGGCGTCACGTGTAAATGAGACGAGGGGCCAATCTTCGAGTCGCGACTTTTATTCAAGCACCCAGGGCTCACGTGCGAATTGCGTTAAGCTGGATTCGATTTCGAGAGCTGTGCAGTCTGCAGGAAGGTGGGGAGAAGGTGGAATAGGTGGATGGAAGGTTTTTGGTAGTTCGAGGTGTAAGGGTTTATTTGATAATTATTGTTTTGTATTGGTTTTTATTGTTACGCGTAGATGTTTTGAGGAAGACTATTAATATGACTATTGTTTAAAACATAATTTTAATTTGTTTCGTTAACTTAGATGAGAAGGCTAAAATGCATATTCGCGATACGAATGTGAATTCCTTGGCTATCTGTATGTATAAATTACATAAATTATGCAGTAAAAAGTGATGTTACGTACTTTGCCAGATGTCAAATTTCAAATTCAAATTTCTATCATATTTATGCGAGATTTTGCGTCCATCAAAATACCATGCATCCATTTACAACCATTACTAAAGTTCTGTAAGTTCATGTAAACGAGGAGTAACTAAAAGCAATGTAAACTTCACACATTAAATAAAATTAACATTCATAATGTAGAAAATTGCTTCTCTCTCTCACTATAAAACGCAATTACTTCAAAACCAAGTTATTTAAAAAAAAAAAAAATTTTGCCAAAAAAAAAAATAATTTCCAACCAATAACATCCCTGTCAACCACACGCGAAAATCACTCCAAAGCCATCCAGCTCCAGTCCCTCACCCGTCCACGAAAAAAAAAAATTCAGACATTCCTCGTGCGCTCGATCCAAGCGCACTCCGCCCACAACTTTCCTCTCGCTTGCAGGCAGACACTCTCGTCACGTCTCTTCTCTCTCTCTCTTTCTCTCTCGAGGGCGGCGACCGCGCGGGATTCTTACGAGGGCGCACGAGAGAGAGAGAGAGCGAGCCTCGGATACTCTTCTTTTCAAAGCCAAGGCGCGCTTCGAGTTTCGCTGCTGTTATATATATGCCGATCGGAGTATTCCGCCGGCGTGCGCCAGCAGGCGAAGGTAAACTTCGTTTGAATATTCCCGCGTCGACGGTGCAGGTGCGCCCTGCGTAAGAGAGCGCGCGCTCTGGTTTAAATATTTTAGGAGTTTTTGGGAGTTTTTGGAGAGTGGAGCTGGGAGGTCTTGGCTGGATGGGTGAAGGAGTTTGCGTAATTTTTGGCGAGGGAGGTGAGGAGAGTTTTGTTTGGGATGTGGTATGGGAATTAAGGGGTGATTTTATTTGGTTGAGGAGTTGGAGAATAAAAGGATGCTTTTTTAATTGATTGCTTTTTTAGTGGTTTTTAAAATGATTTATTTTTAATCCGATAATCAAATGGGGAGTTTTTACGATCGATATTGAAATATTTTAGCAAGGGCCGAAGAAATGTATGAATTATAAAATAACTGTTAAAATTGGCGGCTGTAATGAAACAAATGTATTTACTTTGCAAAAGCTATTGCAAATTGCAAATTCTATTTAATCAAAATTTTGAAATAAAAATAATACTCAAAAGAATTAACTCCAAATTGATTGAAAAAAATCTCATTTCTAGAAAATTACTATTTTCACTTAATTTGAAATATCTTATGAATAGAGTGCAACTAAATAAATGTAAATAAAATTCCAATATATTAATTTATCACTCGCATTAAATCTAATTTAAATGTAATTAAAAATTAATATATAAATCATAAAATTTCCTTAAACTCCTATTTTATCTTTTACGATCTCATCAACAAAATAGTGCCAAATAAGAGCTATTTCTAATAATTCCAACTACTGAACCACTCACAACTCAATCTATTAAAAAATCCAAACTCTCAAAATTAAAGCCTCCCCTCACACTATCCACGCACAACCTTCTCCAACAAAAACTCCTCCACTCACAATTTAAATTTCATAACCAGCTTCAAAGTTTCCTCGCTCGTCTCAGCAGCTCCCGAACTTGAAAACCGCGCCGTCAGTTCTAATTTCCACACGCGGCTTTAATAACTCAGCGACTCATGAAAAAACGGGAGAATCAATCGCTGGAAATATACGCCGGCTTTGATACGCGCGGCAGTCGGAAAATCGTTGTTTATGGAACGGCACGAAAGGCGACCGCGCGGCGGCGAATCTCATTTGAATTTGTATTGCCTTTACCGTAACGCGGAACGGAGCGTCTCGAGAAAAGTGAGCCCGTAATGGAGATGATAAAGAGGATTGGGGATCGAAATGCAGCGGCCGAACGCGCTGGATTTTTAATTCGGTATTTAATTAATTTATTGCGTTGGAATGTTGCGCTGGGGGCATACCTCAGGACTGTTCTTGTGTATGTGTGATTAGATTTGAAGAGCGATTTGGCTTTTTAAAACGTGTTTAGCCGAGCGTTCGAATAATCAGTACAAGGTGAAAATTCACAGAATTTGAATATTTATAAGAGCGATACTCCGAATGTTTGATTCCAAAACCAGCCTAAATTACAAATCCTCCACCTTTCTTCAGTCTTTGAACAATTTCCACGCCGAAAACCTCACATAACCCGCTAGAAAATCTTCATACATCCAGAGCAGCTCGCGAAAAGACGAGCAGCCAGCAGCATCAGCGCGGCCTACACAGGCAGCGATCTCGCTCGGCCGGCTCGTTAAGTCAATCAAGATAGGCCGGCCGGTCTCAGTCGCGCTCGTAAAACTTTCCGCGCGCGCTACACTAGCCGCTGGTTCCGGGGATTTAATTCCGTCGTCGCATTGTGTATATATGGGGCTATCGGAGCGGCTGACGCGATTATGAGAGAACCGGACGTTGGCTCGGGTGTACTTTGGAGTGTTTGTAAGTCGATGTTTAGGCTTTTGTTGGAGAGGGATTTTTTTGTTGATGGTTGGGTCTTGTTTGGATTGGATGTGTTGAGGTGCAGCGTGGATGGATTGCGAGATCAGTTTTTTGTATCGAGTCGATCGCGATTGTGTAGACTGCTTTGTTAATTTTTTAAAATTATGATTAGCTGGTTGGTAATTCTTGATAAAAATTAATGATTTAATATGCCGAACAATCGGGTATTTAATGAAGAGATATTTCATTCTTCGTTATTATAAAGACCGTCGAGTAATTGAAAAGCCTGTAATCTAGATTGTAATATGCTTTAAAAGGTTATTGAATGGATCACTTAATTGATCATCAAAATATGAAATAATGTATTGAGGTTTGAAAAATTTATTGAATCTAAATTGCAATATATTGCAATTGTAAATGTTCAAAATTGAATTCGTTTATATCGCGTTTCAATCAGTTTATTAATGAAATAAAACACTATTTTTTGATAAAGTTGATTAACTGCAATTCAAAATAGTCATCCTTTATGTAAACCTAAGCTCTATTGATA
>UELX01001588.1:0-41333 GCA_900480035.1 Eupelmus urozonus | reverse complement strand
CTTGTTACGAAAAATACTATTTTCGCCCATGTATCGTACATAATTTTTTGACACGACGTGTGGAAAGCTTGTTTTAATGCACGTGTTTCCGACCGAGCCTGCGGGAAAACGAACTTCCCGCACGCCATGTGGAAAAAATAAATCTTGCAGAGAAATCTCCAATAATGTCATTATAAACTATAGTTATAAAAGCATTAAATTACATTTAAGAACTAACAGGTCAGCTTTCTACCTGAGCATCTGAAGTTCCATCAAATTAGTGACTATCACTAATCCCGTCCATCCGCAATTAATTTCTATCGAAGGATCTTTTTTAGTTTCATTAAAATCTGGTTGTCATATCCAGAATTCTACTTTTCATTTTTCCTTTTATCTAAATATATTAATCTGGTATATTGATATTCATCGCATGACTAAGCATCAACCGTTTACGTATTATTTTCAGCAGAAAACAGTCAACTTTTCTCCTAATTCGAAATCAATAATATTAGTACCAACAAAACTTTAGCCAAATTTCATTCAACTTACATCTACATCACACTGCTGAACTAACCAAGGAGTAAAAGCAAAGATTGGTGCCCCGAATTGTTCTGTGCGGCAGAGCGCGCAGGTAATCTGGATGCGAGCGCTGCGATTGCCGGTCACGCGGCGTGCTGTTTATTTTGGCTGGCCTTTTCTGTCTCTTCTCACAAGTAAGAATGGCATGTACGAAAAAATCGCGTCCTGCATTTCTCGCGCGCCGGATTCTCGCACAATCCGAGCACGTAGAAAGCCTGACTATGCCTCTGTAAAAGAAAAATAGAAGTCTCACGGTGATGGTAAAGGTGGCAGATATAACGAGGAGGGTAAACAATTACACCTGAACGGTGATTATAATGGAGTGGCATTAATAAACGATTACCAACGGTGGCGTTTTTTTATTTTTATTTTGATTAAATTGCTTGTTTAATTTTAAATTTTGGAATGTAGAAAATTATAATAGTTGCGTTATTGAAGAATGATTCTGGATTCTCATATATGTGACGCTACTATTTGATGAAAGTAGCGAATAGGATTCAATGATTGCACGTAAATAAATCTTAAAGATCGAATAATCTAAAATCATCGGTACTTAATTATTTTTTTATTTTTTTTTTTTTTCATACGGCGTACGGGAAGCTCATTTTTCCGCACGGTCGGTCGGAAACGCGTAAGTTAAAACAAGCTTTCCGCAGGTTGTGTCGTAAATAACTATTATCTAATGCTTCAGCTATTATAAGCATCATCCCTTAAAAATAAGCATAAATACAAAATTATAAGGAAACTATTTGAGGTTAGATAAAAGTATACAGCGATTGGAACTAAATATAGAGAACTAAAATTTTACGAACATCTAACGTTTGCAAACAAATACTAGTCATCATTAATTCAATAAAAGCGTTCCATCTTTCCACAAACAAACGCGGTCCATAAACGAACTAAACTTTCTAAAAATCTACTCCCCACAAAAAAAAACCTCACCTCCCCAACATCGAAATCACTGCAGCAAGGCCTTAATTCACCCACAAACACCATCGCTGGAAAAAAAGAAAAAGACATAAGAAGGAGGTGCAGGCGAGCTGCATGCCGGGCGCGATAAGGCAAATAGAAACGTACGACACGTAGGACACGTACGGCCGCGGCCGATGCAATAACGCCCCCTGCCTGCGCGCATTCTTATTACCCGTTTCCTCGGCGCACACACGTCTTCCTCTCGCGTCTTCCTTTTGTTCCCACCGTGATTGGGCGCGCCCTGAAAAATGTACTCGCGCCTGTGTAGACGAGATAAGTTTTCCGGAAGAGAAAGACGGAAGAATGCCTCTCTCGCGGCCTGAATGGAGTTGGATGCGTTTGTTTTTGTTGCTGGGAATGCAGTTTCGTGGAGCTTCTGAAGGTAGGGATTATGTTCTGGCTTTGTTTTGGAGGCGTAATTTCAGTAGCGAAGGGTGCTTTTTAGCAAATGGTTTTATGAATTTAGCTTGGACTTATGCATGTATATGCGAGTGAGCTCTGGCCATCGGGTCGTAACTTTGCCTTGTCAACAACCCCTTGGAGGTGCGGTTGTATCTGCTTATATGCGACTCTCGGGAGTCGCAAACGCATGACGCACGCACGCGACAAGTGGCTGCTTTCCGGTCGTGCTATTATACTATCTGTTTAATCCCCTCGTAATTTATGAAGTCGTTCAAATTTTTAAATTTTGTAAGCGATCTTAACCGTTAGAAACCGATCATTGACTTTGATGTATAAAATAAATTCAAATTTAATGTGATCCAATTATTTATTAGGTAACATCCCTCTAAGATTTAATAAAAATATTTTTTATTTTTTCTCACATAAAATTCAATCTCAACCGCAATCTACCTTCACCGCAGTCTTTAACAAAATTTTTAACAAACAACACTAAATTATCTCAATCCCAAGTGCAACACCATATTCCACCGACTCTTATAAACGAATTCACTTTCGCGTAGATCATCACAACGAGCCACAACGATAAAGCGTCAAAGCAAAATGCACGACACCGCCACTGCGCTATATAGCATAATAGCGATTAATGAGAGCCGAGCTGCAGAGGCATCCGCGCATCCAAGCGTGCAATACACGCGATCGCGCAACGTCGAGGAGGAAGAGCTAGCTAATTCTTTCGCGGAAGCTTCGTTTCAAATATATATATAGTTCGCAAGTTAATCGCGTCGCGGGATAAGCAAACGACTCGAGCCAGCTCGTTTGTACGCATTAACCATGCGCGTGAATTGTTTAACGGCGCGCATGATACTTTGCTGTTGTGTACGGCATTTTGGAAGGATGAATGAAATTGCGTAATTAGGATGTATATGGTGGTGATGAGGTGTGTACGGTGATCTGGCTGGGAAATAGATGGAGCGTTTTGACGAGCCCCCTGAAATAGGCTACTCCAGCGTGCAATGGAGATATCGGTTTGAGGTACGGTAGGCTTGTGGATTCTCGCAGATATATTGAAGAAAATTGATTAAATTGTTCATTATTGAGATATTTTAATTTTATTACTTGGACGGTTAATTGGTCTTACTTTATAATAACCCTGAAATTTTGTTAAATAAGATTGGCGAAAAATTTTGGCGAATGCAACATTGTATATTGTTAATGTATTTAAGCTGTTTCTTAGCAGTGTATTTGTGCAGATTAAGTGTTTAATGAAATTAAGAAAGGACAGCTAAATATTCTTTGTCTAATATTGTGAAATAAAGAAAATCATAAATTAGAAATTTAAACTTGTTTAAAATAAAATATTAAATCCAAATTATTTTTTTCACCATGTGTATTAAAATAGCCGTTTTTTGTGAATGAAAAAAGCGAATAGAAAATCAAGTTTTTATTTGCTACAAAAACATTTGTTTACTTCTGCTACTTGGAACATTTTTAAATACTCTAAAAATAATGTATTTCAATTTCAAACACCTCAAAACATTTTTCATTTTTCAATTTTTTTTACTGTCACAAAATCCTTCCGAAAAAAAGTAATTATTACCACTAATTATTTAATAAAAATATGTCAAACAAGTCTTAAAATAATTAAAAACTTAATTACGAATAAATTTGCAATAGTTCTCAAAAAATCATGATCACCAATGAAGTTTAACAACTTTGTAAGTAACACCTTTCAAGTTTTTACACCAGTAATAATATTTACATCGTGAAACGTTTTGATTTACACTGCGTCTCACAAAAACTAAAATACTTGGCTGGAAGTGCGTCGATAATGCTCCTAAATCACTAGAATCGCAATCGGACACTTACTGATTTACATGATAATCATTATCTGTAGCGTCATTTGATTTGCATGCACGTAATTAAGCCATAAATATTATGCGCTCATCGATTTATTTCGATCATTATTTCGATCTCTACGCACTTTGTTATGAAACAGAAAATTCGAGAAAATCAAAAAATGTGTGAGTTGTTATGAAAAACATGAAGTAAAGAAACGTTTAATCATGACGATGTGGTTAAATTTAAGAAGATTCTTAACTAGAATCATGGAAAATTTAGAAAAATCCATTATAGTGATAGGTATTAATTTTCTCATTAACGTCGGATTTTTCTCGATTATCTTGGCACTTGATTCACTTTTTCAAGTGCTCATACGCATAAAATGACGTCATTATTTTCATGTTTAAAACGTTTGTTTAACTTTTTTCAAAAATCCACTTAATCTATTCGATTTGATTTGCAAAAGTACTTTTTTGTTAGCAGCGTTTAAGTAGCAAACAATTTTCTATAGTTGTCGTCGAATATTGACAAAAAAAAGTGTTTTACGTAGTACTAGTTTATCTTTATGGTTCATCATAAAAGTATTATTGTTTGAGTGCATAATTATTGGTATTTTTAAGTATAATTACAACAGATTTGAATGAATAGACTTGTATGTTTTTTTAGATATTTAAAAAAACGACGAGTCTCTTTTCTTAGATTTATAAGCGATAAAAAGAACGTTTTTGTTACAAAAACTTAACTAGTTTTTCAAATAATTAAAAGTATACCGAAAAATTCTTATGTATTGGATCTTTCAAATGTTACAAACAAGTACTTACAATAATAAAATTTATTACTTGTGATTTTGAATAGAAAATGAAATTATAAAATCTCATACTAATATTATACATAATGACCTTTTGAAATTTATAAATGTGAGTAAAATTGCAAATTATTCACAATCATGGTTTTTATAAAATATAATTATAAAAAATTATTTCAAAATGTAGAGTTACGATATTGAACTATAAATTCTAATGACCCAAAAAAGCAAGAAAGCTTTATTGTTTATTAGGTATACAAACCAGTCATAACAATATTACTCTTTATATATTATATTTGGACAATATTCAAATTCGGATGATGATTTTTTCATCATAAGTTATTGACTATAATTAGAATTTTTATATTTGTATTAGAAATGTTATGAACTAAACTAAAGGTTTGTAATATTTATAAAATAAGCTATCTGATGGTTACACTGTCAATTTCTTTATTACTATATCGACCTCTAAGCCATCTCAGTGATAATCACAATAGACCCCTTCAGATTCAAAGTAGAATAACCATTAAAAACTAATGTAAATGCGTATGATACCAAGATGGCAACATTATAACGGTGGGAAACTTGAAAAATTACAAAATATATAACATAAGTTAATCAACAACATATTTATAAATCAAAAAATCATTGAAAAGAAGTACAATTGCAGTAGTAATGTTAGCAGTAGTGAAATTAAAAAAAAATCATTTAGTAGTAATTTAATGGCAGAAGTAGAATGGTTTATACTAGATCACACTGTTATATCAATTAATACTTATACAATGAATTCGACAATTTATCCCGAAAAATCCATTATAGTGATATATCTAGAAATTTTAATTAGTACAAATTTTGTTTTTGCTTCATATAAACTTTATTTTTCTATTTCAAAATGTTATTGTACCACAAAGTAAATATATTTTATAGTTACTTTTTTGATTTAGCCGGTGTATTATCCAAGAAGTCCGTATAATGTAAGATATTCTAATTGGTCTCATTAAAATTTTCATTACAATTAAGAAGTCATCGTAAATTTTCCAAAGCAATAATTATGATTCATAACTATGAAAACGCAATATTGTAGATTTATGCAGTAATCAGGTTTGGTTGTAACATTGTATCTTAGACAATTATTATTAATCAATTTTTCGGTAAATTACAGAATTATAACAAAGTAATATGTATGAAACCCAGTCGATAAAAATAAGTTAATGATAGATTACCTCCAAAGTCCGTGTTTTACACCATAACAACTATTTTGCACAAAATACAAAAATGCAGTAGAACTATACTTTTGTCTACTACTGCATAGCATTATTAGTTCATCGTGAATTTCCGATCGATCAAGTGGGAATCGCCAGATTTTGTAATTGACAAACGACGTCAAGACAGAGCAGGTGATTTGTGACTCAATCTTAAAGATACGTTTCGTTACCGCAAATACAAAAAACTATCAGAAGGCATGCGTTAAAGGGTTTTTCCCGCGTATATTTGGATGTTAAGGACATTCTTTAAACTGACGAGGGTAATCAGAAGTGAAAGTATTTTTTACAGATTTTAGACGAGGCCAACCGCATAATTTTCGACAAAAATGATGATATTGTAAAAAGAATTGACATATTTGTGAATTCTCATGAACAAGGATGTGATACTGCGAATTAATGAGAGATTACAAACTTGATAAGATATTAAAATTCAACCGAAGATTCTCAGTTTAATTTAATCGAGATGATTTCGAAATTGTCTCAGTCTGCAGTTTAATCGAACAATTTTAGAACCCAGAATTTATGATAATGTTTTATTTTCGAAGATCAATGTAATTTAAACATGTTACACATTAAAATGCAAATATAAGAATAAAATTATTTAATTTTAAATATATATTAAAATTCAATTTATACACAATATATTTATCTTATTGAAGTAAACATTATCAGCCCCATCTTTTTCCGCCTAATAATGTTATGAAACTTATCGATTACTTATTCCACGTAGCACTAGCTTCCGCTTATTTCAAACATGTCAGCTTCCAAAAAGAATCAAATGAACTTTCGCAATGCAATGATTCATTCTCTGCCAATGACCGCCTTCATCCATCCCGCAAAGCGACTTTTTCCCGCGCAACCGCAATAATTACCCGAAGCACGCTTGTAAGGTCAAAATCATCTACAAAAAAGTGCACAGTCAGAACTGGTTTTCATAAGTTCAACCTTTGCCTTTGGCCATCGCTAAAAACCCACAATCTCGCGCGAAAATGGGCAAATCCAGAGAATCAGTGCTGAAAAATTCAGCACGCCGACAACGGCACACGCTCGTATCTGTTGCAATCGCTGAGCGCGCGCTCTCGCAGATGTAGTGGTAAGCTTTTTCGCAATGCTGTAGGCTCGCGCGATTTTTCTTCTTTTGAGCTCTCCGTTATAGCCGCGTTTATTTTATTGCGAGGATGCGAAAGTCGATATTATTTAAATATAAGAACTTTCGCAATGCGGTTCTGACCTGTGGGAATTTACATTTTATAGAATGAATGCAGATTCTTTTTTGTAACGGGTGGGATCGGTTGTCTTCTGATGTCGGAGTCAGCTTTTTGCAGAGGTGAGAAACTGATTTGAAGTGGTTTATGAACATATTTCATGATATTTACTTGTTTGATGACGATGCAGAATTAGCTCTATACACACGCTGTTCGTTTAATATGGTAAAGTATTACGCATGCGAATGGCTAAATGTTTACTCGATTTCGAGAGCGTAATTGCATATCGATATGAGATTTGCAGAGTTTCATTTAAATTAACGGGTTGACATCGGTGACACTGACTATATACTCACAATTCACTATCTTACCTTATACTTCTGACAACAAATAATAATTCATGATCATGTCAAGCGAGCGCCCATAATCTAGTCTTTCAACCTTTAACACACCCAAACGGAAATTCCGAAAAACTCGATACCTCAAAATCTCTGATCCTGCTAATTCAAGTTGACTAATCGCTATTTCAAGTAGCCCTCAATGTCATTAATTACATGCTCCCCAAACCGATCACTCGGTCAAATCCTTCACACAGCCCGTTCACTTCACCAACACCTTATAATTCCTACCACTCACTTACCATAAAAATCACCAAACCAAACGCGTATCCGGTTTGAAAAATCCAGCCTCACATAAACCCGTATAGGCATTCTTCGGCCGAAACGCGCGCGACCTAAGGCGCTGCGCTTGCCGGTCATTACTTTCGCCCATTACCCTCACTCTCTGCTCTATTCTGCCGCTGCGCGCTCGGCTCTAGACCTCGATCCCGATCGCGCGTTCACTCGCGCGCAATCGATTAAAATCCCGTGTGTGTATGCGGTAACGCAGCTATAGTAGCTGCTTATTAAACGCGGGTTAGAGAGTTGCCTTATAAGAAGTGACGCAGGAAATGCAAGGCGGGAAGGTGGTATAATTGTAGGCTGGGAGTGTGGTTTGGGTTTACCCCGAGGGGAGAGCGATGAGGTACGGTTTTTATAAGGGCTGTGATGTTGATTAATATTGATGGTTTTTTTTTGTCATAACGTACGTGGCTTGGAATGTTTGTTTTTTTAATGTTGGATTTGGCTTTTTGGCAATGCCTTAAGCTTGTGCTTGGAATGGTTATGGACGATCAATTTAAGTATTTGGTTTCATATGTAGCTTAGGAGTTATTAAAATGATAATGTTCATTCTTGTAGGTTTTACAGATGAGAAATATGATTCAGGAAGTTAACGGTAAAATTTTGTAAAACTTTTTTTGATTTTACTAAAATTTCAAAAATTTGGCTGCTATCGTTATTTATGAACTTTTAGGCATAAAATAAGTTTGACAACTTTTATAGTCATTTTTATAGACGCTCAAATATATTGCTACAAAATCTCAATTAATTGCAAAATATCATTAACCGTTATTTTACCAAAAAAAATCGCAGTCCCTCTTCAAAATCAGCATAACTTGAAACATCCTTTAAATAAATCCTAATCCCGCAACAATATAGCACCATCTCCATCCAAACTATCCACCTTCTCTCCAAAACCTAGCACGCAACGACCACCCAAAAACCTCACCCCCCCCCCCCCCCCCCCCCCCCCTCTCCCACGCTTCTTTCTCTTCCTCGGCCGCGTTGTTCTCCTGGCGTAATCGCGAGCTCGCGGTCCTCAATTATTCATGCGAGCCCTAGCTCCAGCTTATAAACTCGCGTCGCGCGTTTCGATTCGCAGCCGGCATTCCAAGGAGGCCCCCAGCCTAGTGCGTGTCTTCGCGGCTCGGATTATCAATCACTTCCTGGGCTCTCCTGCTTCGCTTTCGCGGCGCAAATCCGAGCCGATTTCACTTTCGATCGTCTGGGAGAGGGGGGATGGGTTGGAGCGGTGTAAGACTCCTGCCAAATTGAGAGACGATGGGTTGGGATTGAAATGTTATTGTTCATTTTTTAACGAAACTGGAGGTTTAGAGATTAACTTTTTTTTCAAGTATTATTTCGTATAATATTAGTAGGGTTCGTGAAGTTCAAGAGAATTTAAAGTCACGGATCCCTCTTAATATGATCCCTGATGAATATCCATTTAATCAACCATTCCCCGAAACGCTCAAGGACCCAGAAAGCCACATAACCGAAAAGAAGATGATTCCGGTAGAATCCCATTTTTTTTATGTAATCCTTAGTTTCAACACGTATTGCATGCAGAAGTCGGTTTCTGCCTGAGCGCTTTGTAAATTCCCGGTGATTCCCAAGATTAATTCAACGGTCCCGGTTACACATCGCACACCGCTCAAGTTTTATGGAGAAATTTAAGAATAACGCTTCATCAGCTCTACGAGATCATCTGTGCGCCGAATCATCGTCTTTCTTCGTACAGCAACTATCATTGATTACGTGGATCGATGGTGTAACTCGCCGTGACATTATAGCTTTCACTGCCAGCACTTTAGCGTGCGATATATCTCTGGTTTAATTAAAGTAGGCCGTAATATTGTAATTCGGTATCTCTGCTCGTCTTTTGAGTGTGAGCTAATTAAGTTTAGAACTTTCTATGATGAAAATCGATGCTCTTTTTTCTTTCCTGGAAAGAAGAGAGCTGTGGATTCTAAAAATAGTTTCACTTTGAGCTTAAAATAGAAATTTTTCTGTTACAAAAGTTTTTTGTAGAATTTCAATGAATCAATCAATCGGGATTTCAGGGAGATCCACGCTATCAAAAAATTGAAGATTTATGAATGACAAAAATTATCCTTCTACTTTTTAGAAGCATCTACCTTTAGCAAGTGCAAATAGGCTTACAAAAAGACCATTACCAAGATTTTTTAAACGATTTACCAAGTCATCGCAAACAGTATTTTCAACCGTTTACCATTTTTCCGCAATCAATAAACAACATAACAATCATGAAATCGTTCGTTATTCCGCATTATCCAGCATTATTCAAAACCAGTTCAATAACAATTTCCCAGCGCAACAACAACCGATTTACACCCATTTCTTACCAGAACTCTGAACCGCCAAGGCCGCCATCTCTCAAAGTCCAAAAAAGTAGAAACAAATATTTTTCTTAAGCACCGCATCCAAAGCCGCCGCTCATCATAATTCCCACACCCGAGCCATTATCTCTCACGGCGTCTAAAACAACAACTTTTTCGCGAAAAAAAAGGATACACCAGACTCGCGCGTCACGCTTCCACGGAAATTTTTCCACGCTATGAAAAACAGTAATTCCCCCAGCCGAGCGTTAATCGGCGCACCGCACGCACGAAAATAAACCCTGCTACGCGGCTTTATGCAAAGCACATCCGATTAACAGTTCGTTGAATCCTGCGATCATAAAGAAAAAAGATGGAGTCATCCGAAAAAGCGAATGCCGGTAACTAAAGCACCTGCGGCAACGTTAGACGTAAACAAGCGCGAATGTGTCTTGGTTACCGATCTCGTGTGAATGTCATATTCAGGTGGTCTTACGCCATCGGCGATCGATCGTTGATCGATTGGAGAGAGGAAAAAACGTGGAAAAGCCGACGAAGGCTGACATAATCCGACGATAATCATCGAATGTGCGAGCTCTGGTTACGACTTCCTCGTAGGTTGAAGGAAGTATATGAGATGATCTAGAACTATGTATTTTCGCGGTTTGTTAGAGGTTGGGTTCCTTTGGTTTTTGATGGAATTGGATGACCGTGGGTTGATGACACCTACGCGCGATTTAATATGTATGTGTATCGCTGATGAGATCTTGAAGGAGATACAAAAAATTGAGGTCGATGCACTTTTGTTTCCAAGAAACTTTTCGAATGTTTAAAAGTAACCGGTTGACGTGTCTTTTTTTAATGTGATAGGAAATACTAATGTTCATTTGTTTTTCAACAGGAAATCAGTTGTTATGAAATAATAAAGCGATACTATAATGTGATTGTCCATAAATTGATTTGATTAGTCGTATTAGTGAATTAAAGAAATACTGAAAATTATGCATAACAATTATTTTCAATTTTACAGGATGTCGTGATCCATAAAAATACATACGTAAAATACCAGCTACAACAATTATTTATTAAGAAAATTAAAAAAATTTCGTCGAATCGATCAATTTATTCGAGTTAAGAGTTGGAAAAACCTACAATTAGGCAAGGACAAAGAATAGAACATCCTCTTACACTGAAAGATTTTATTTTTCATATAGCTTTTAAGTTTCTATAAGCAAAAAAGTTAAAATATTCTTTTAGGGCACTTCTGTTTTTTATTATTTACTAGATCATACGGCCGCTACACAGCCGAAATGGTTATAATTGACAAAAAAAAAAAGGATTGCAACTTTTCAGCCAATTAGATAACGAATAAACTGTCAACAATAAAATACACATTAATTTTTTATAAAGGGATCTTGTTCATACTGTTTTTTGTTTTAAAATTTCAACACCGGGCTAATTAAGAGCTACTTCTAAAAGCCCCATTTAGCGAATTTCAATATTTCGTAATTATGTGATGAAGATGAATAATTTATAGAGTATTTTTAATCACGGGTTATTTTTGCAAAATATTTTTTTCTAGTCCCGTAACAATTAATAATTCATAAAAAATTTAAATAGCAACACTGTTGCATATATTTTTACGGCCGATAATAACTAGATGATTGACACATGACATTGCCTCTGTGCACGTAATAAGTTTATTATAGAAGTTTAATCCTGGATGTCCTTGTTGTTTACTTTCTTTCTTATAATCACATCTAAGCAATTTTTCAAGTTCATACGTATAATTAATTACAGTGAATTCATGACAATGCAACTTTTGTAAAAATAAATGATGCGATACCATCCATGACATACTGTCAATTCATCATTTTACTTAGTTACTTAAGGTTTTTTTTCACTTCTCCACATAGATTTTTATATTATATCATTTTGTGCAATAATGATTTTTAGGAATATTTTGACCTCTTATACAATTATCTATAATCAATTTATATAATGTCCTAGACACTGAATAAAAAACAAGATTTCTCTTCACTTTATTATTCCACCTCTCTGTTGTCCTACTAACTTATGCAAACCCAATCAACAATTCGCATCAACAGCACACTGATCAACACCTCACAAAAATCACAAAATTTTTCACTTCTCTTCCCCGCAAAACATTCCCGTAAACCGATCCTCTCCAATCAACCGATCCACCACAAACAGCCCAACGTTCTTCTCTGCCTACACAATAAATCTCAAACACAAAGCTTCCGAATCATCAAAAGTCCCAACCGATCCCACCACAAAACAATATCACAGCACCACTCCATAACACCCTACCACAACCCACAATCCACAGCGCTACTCGACCTCACATTAATAAAAAAAACTCACACACATACAAGCGTGCACTCGAAAAACTGGAATTCCTAATACCGATCGCGAAACGCGCATACGCACACAGGCGCGAGAGTAGAATTCCCGAGAGCGAGCGAGTCTCCTTTCCCTTCCACCTTGCGGAGGCAAGCCCCGGCGAGCGAGCTGCACACGCGCTGGCACCTGCTGACGCGCCAAAACAGTCGTCGCCTCCAAGCTCGCCGGTTCACGCGCGCGCGGGGTCGCTCCAATTTTTCTTGAGCTCGCGCGCTGAGTGCCGATTTTTCGAGCGAGTCGGAAGGAGGACGAGTTGATCGGTTTGAGTTTAGTTGAATGGTAGTTGAGGATGTAAGCGAGGAGTGATCGGAGGTTAGAGAGACAGCCAGTGCGTTAGATTTGAAGCTTTGAGAGAAGGGATCGGTAAATATTTTTCTAAGAGCTGTGGTATAGACTTTACGTTGAACCGATTTCTTCGCGAAGACTGACGCTAAACCTAACCAAGTAATAAATAACTAGTACCAGCGGCGCGCAAGGATAGCAACAAAGAAATAAGCTCGCGGCGAGCCAGAGTATTATCGCCGCAAGCTCTGAACAGAACACTTCCCAAAAATGAACCTTCAAACCCTTATAGCCTTGCTAGGCTGCTTCCTTATTGTTCGTGCTGACACCGAGCAGAAACTAGCGTTCGCCGAGCCACCGCCAGCCCTGCAGCTGGCTCCGGAAAAATTAGTGGACCAACCGATTTCTTATGAAACGGACTACGAGGGTTATAGTCTGCCCTTCATCGCCAGGGACCTGGACTTCTTGGCGGGTTTGGTGGACAGGATTGAGAATCCGGTATGCAGGGAACAATGCCAGCTGGTGATTGCTGGACTGCAGAATCTGACGACGTGGGCCGTCGAGTTCTACGATGCGTCAGGAAAACTACCCGAGGGTGTGCTCAGGTGAGGATGGTGTAATGATGTGGGTCTATGGTGGAGAACATTTGAGAGGTGGAGGGTGGTGATAGTGAAAGGTTGCATTATATGAGGAATACGAATAATGGATGGAGTGTATGCAGTTTATGTGCACGTATATTTAGTGACAAAATCGGTATTACTTTTAATATGAAAAACAATAAGAGTATATAAAAGTAAAAACGACATATTTTTAGTTTTTTTTTTAGAGTTTAATAACATGAAATAGTAAAAGATGCGTTCTTTAAATCACTTTTACAAACCTTTTCTAGTGCATGTTTTTATAAAGAAACTTACTTGATCTGTGTTAATTACAACACGTAAGTAAATGGTAGCTTACTTGCCACGGCTCTGTAACATCGCAATATTGACAGAAGTAAAATTATTTTCTTTCCACGCGAATGTTGTGTCATTTTTTTATTAAGACTCATTTTTTTAAAATATTTAAAATTATTCAATTTTTACTGTACAACTTAATTGTTATTCACGTTATTTAATTGAAGTTAAACATAAATATTTGTAAGCATTCATCAATTGTAAGATTATGACATTCGCAAGATAAATGATCGAATTTACATATGTTACATGAAACTTTGAGAAAATAACTTATTTAAATATCGAGTTTCTCAAAAATTCCTCTTATTATTCAATAGTTATGTCAGTTCTGGCGTAATGTTGTCATCAAAACCGTTAGCAGCTAATAAATTTTATTTTCACTTACACTAATTGCCAGCTTATCATTTTACTAGTATTTTAATTTGCAATACCATCAAATTTTAATGTATATGGAACTAAATCTGCTTTTCTCAAATAGACAAAATTAATATCTATCTATACTATTAAATTTAATAATTCATATAAATGTAATTTTTATAAAATAGATTTTTACATAGCATCAATTATAGAGTTTGTATACACATGCGTTAGAACTGTTATTGGAATTTTTATGAGAACGTCTATAACATAATACGAGATCACGTTAAGTCATCCATGTAAGATTCCGAACGGATATGAATATTTATGAGGAGAAGCTGAAACGCCAGTATAGCTAGAGCAGAATCTGTTACCTAACTGTAGAAATGGAATTGTAATATAAAAACTCGGAACATAAATGCGTGAGAATTCGCGAGACTGGATAATGCAATATGTATCCGTTTGAAATTTTGCATAAAACGTCATGCAGATTAACAAACACTTCAGGAAGAGGACATGTTTCAGAAGCTTCTAAAAAACTGACATATCGAATATGTGCATTTAGATTTGCTCTATTGCACTAAAACTTCATGAAATTTTATGGGCCAGACATATTTTAAAAAATTGAACTAGAACTACTACTTTTTCATGAGTAGTTTTGAATTTTAAATTATCCATCGTAGTTCAAGCTTCAAGTTTTTTACAAAAAAGAAAAAACTAGCTCCACAAAGGATATTAACATAACTATGCATTAAAAAACCGTGTTTACAATTTTTAATTAAATCAAGAGTACAACTAGCACCACTAAACCAAAAATCCACTCATACCCCACATAAACTAACCTTCTAATTTTCCAGAAAACCAACCCATCAAACCACCCTAACTAAAACCCTCTCTTTCTTCCAGCGGCTCAACCTACCACCTAGGTAACTACGACGAGTGCCTCGGAATCGGCAAAAACGACGACGATCTGACCCCTGCCAACATCCGTGGCCAATACTGCCTGGGCAATGTAAAAATCAGCGTGCCCCAGGAGGTCGGCCTATCGCCCATGTGGAACAAGTTCATGAAAATGGAGCGTCGCTATGACGACAAAATCGACGAGCTGCATTGGGGTATATGTGTACCGGACGCCTGCACTAACCGCGATGTCGAGCAGGTGATCGAAGTAATCTTTGCGAATACACTGGCCAGGACTAACTTCGAGATTAAGACTACCATACCTGAGGGTTCGTGTTATAAGGATGAGCCGGTTACGGTGATCAGTAACTACGAGATCGCTTATTTGTAAGTTTTTGTGGTGATATATTTTTTTGGTAGGGTGAAAAATAGGGAACGTACATTTTGATATATTGGAAATGTTCGAAGAAAATTTGAATTTGCTGAATTAATAGATTTTTCTAAATCTGCCAAATGTTATTTTATGATATTTTTCTCAATATTCTGCGTTGTTATAATTAAAATTTGATACTTGAACCTTTAAATATTTCATATTTATTAAATTAGAATTTCGAAGGTCTAAAACATCCAATTCACTGATATTCAAATTTGTGTTCTGGCTCTTCTTTGCAGGAAGGAAGTAATAAACTGGTAATTTTTGGAATAATTATACGCATTAGTCATCAAAACAATATCTTTTAATTATGTCTTTTAATAAACTGTTATTTTAATATTGTTATTGGTATGATGAAAATAGCAGTATAGACTTGTTTCTCAACGATATATAATTTATAATCCACTTGAACATTTATAAGTAAAGTTTAATAGCAACACGTATGGCAGATAGATCTGTTTATTATGCAAAATTGCCAAATTAATTCAACTTCCTTCTACGTATACCGTTTTCTAATTCAAAACAAACTGCATGAGCAATTTGTCATGCTTGAAAACTTGTATAAATACCGAGACAGGCTAAAAAACATTCGCGTGCACATTTTTTTTTTAAATTTCTTGAATATTGCAGCGAGAATGCAAAATTGAAGTAGCTTTGAAATTAAAATAAAAGTTCGTTACTCTAAAAGTCAAAGTGACGACAATAGCATTTTTTTTTATTTTATATTAATTATAAAATCAGTTACTCACCTCTGGTTCGAGAATATAAAGCGCGCAACTCTGCGTCAGCGGTCCCGTCAGCACGGTAGCACTTTTACGAACTCAGCATAATATTAGTGACGTTTATTTGTATATTTTGAAAGAAGAAGCTCGCTGCATTTGCTTGCCAAGTTCTTTTTAGCATACAGAGAGAATATAAGCAGATTGAATCAAGTGCAACAAATATATATTTCTATTCTTATATAGTTATTCTTACACTACTTCTTGAATATTAAAAAATAATTAACTGATTAAAATTGTAAATTTTCTACGATTTGGGAAGCCTAAATAATGTGCATGAGAAATTTTATCAGTAGCATTTTTCAATTTTCCAAAAATTCTCACTATGAAAATCTCATTGATCAAAATCCAATTTAAACGACCCTCTTCAAATTTATTTTTCAGAACTGTGATATTAATTGTATTAACGACTGTAGTCATCGGTACCGTTTTCGACACTTTTTACGAAAAGGACGATACCTCAAAAAACATCTGGCCCCAAGTCCTCATGGCTTTCTCCTTCCCTAGAAATCTGAAAAAGCTATGCGGCCCAGCACACGAAGATTTAAACTTCGAATGCATATCCGGCATTAAGTTTCTATCTATGCTCCTCATAATAGCAGGGCACACGCTGATCTTCGTCGTTAGTGGACCGGTGTATAATCAAAAATTCTGGCAAGAGGTATGTGCCATATTAAAATTAATATTATTCCTTATTTTTAAATTAATGATAATTTGTGATAAACAAGTACTAATGAAATCAAGTTTGGACGTAATCCCTTAGAAATCGTTAAAACATATTTTGAAAACATCGCGATCGGAATTTTTCATTTTTCCGTGACGTCATGAGTAGTAGGAAGAATTATTATTGGAAGATTTTACGGATTGATGTTTAGTTCCTTTTTTACCTTATCGCACTAGTGCGGTAATAATGGAATTTTAATCGAGCCTCAGCTATCTACGACGATCAACAGATTTTAATTTCAATTTTTTCGTCTTGCGTCAAACTAGTTTTAGCCAAATTAACGGTTGCCGTGACGTGCGCTTGAAAACAACGCCTTATAATTAAGCATTACAAATGATTCTTGTGGTCATAAAAGAACGCGCTAATAAAAAATGGATTTTTCCTTTAAAGCACAATAAAAACACTGAGTGTTTCTAATCATTAGTATAATAATTAAATTAAAAAATTAATACTCGGTGTAAGCGGTTCCAAATATTTTAACACAAAATACCAATCACACATCAAACTATATTATCAAATTGCAGGCGATCGGCAAAGTGGAGAATTCAATCTTCCTGAACAATCCACTTCTCGTAGACACATTCCTTCTGCTAAGTGGCTTCCTCTTTTCACGCATCCTCCTGCAGGAACTGGACAAAAGGAAATCCGTCAACTTTCTGTTTCTCTACATCTACCGATACCTTAGGTAAATACAAATTACAGTTATTAGCGAGTTACAAAAACGATTTGATGAATCAATATGTTTGCTTCGGGAAACTTCTGAGAGACATAATTCTAGATTCTGCGGTCTGAACATTTAAACTCCTATAAATAAGCTTAACAGTATCTATTATGCTGGAACCTAGTAATTGATTAACCCAAACAGGTCACCGAGCAATATTCAAAAATCTTCCGATGCTTAGTCCCGTGCATAAATTAATCCCTTTTTTTTGCCAATTCCGGTCTGAAAAAACTGGTTTGTTTAGAAATCGAGAAATTTCTTTGGCGATAGTGTGAAATTCGTGAATTTTTTATGGCCATGATAAAATATACAATCTAGACATGCTGAACTTTAACTTATGGAATCGCTCGATGCCCCTGGCTTTAAAAAAAAATTAGACAACCTGTTTGGATATATATGAATTACCAAAACATTCGCCGCTGACTCATAAATTAAAGTTCATCAAACTTCATTAAATAACGAGAGATGCGTGTATATATTTGCTTTTATCTTAATTAGATAATTCGGCCAAAATTTTTCAGCAAATGTAAAGGAAAAATACACGAATAAAGTATGCAAAGATTAAATTAAGTTATTTAAAAATTCACTTTACAATCTTATAATACAAAATAATCTCATCAATTTATAAATCTTTTTTTAAAATATAACACAAAAAGTTTTTTAAAATATCAATTGCAGTGACAAATATTTTCATAAATTAAATCTTTTGATAGATTCAGCACACTTTGAGGAAGATATTCTTAAAAATATAAATACTTACAATTATCTCATAAAAAAGTTCTAATAACTCAGTAACATTAATACCCTATTACTTCAAATTATATTATCCATACCAAAAATCTGATCTCAATTGATTATCACAAAACCCTAACTTCCTGGTAAATAATACGTGATCCGTAACATCCATCGATTAGATCCCAAAAAACAAACGTGTCCCTCAAATCCCTCCGCAATCTGAACACACCAAATATTCGAAAAGAATGCAAAACTATCTTCTATCCAATACAATATCGCAAACGATAATCCAACAAGTCTATCGGCCAATACTCGCTCGCTCGCTACTTCCGCGCTTCGCGTTAATCTCTAATTTAAAAAATAAGAATGCTCAACTCATCGCTGTATACGCATGCCGATTTCGCAGACTGACGCCGGCTTACATGGTGATAGTCGGCCTGTACGTGACCTGGCTGCCAAGGCTCGACTCCGGACCGCTATGGTCGCGAATGAAATTGGAGAACGAGAGATGCCGCGCCTCGTGGTGGGCGAACATACTCTACATTAACAACTATGTCAACACCGATCAGCTCGTAAGGATACATTTTTTCGTTTTCTTTATTTTTGGAATTGTTTTATGCAATATTGTGTATATATAATATTTTTAATTAGAAGTTATAATATACGCTTTTCTATTTTTCAAATAATTTGTTTTTAATTCATATATTATATATTTATATTTTTAGTTACGTAAAATATTTAAAATATTCGTATAGATTATGATATTTTAGTGTAAATTAATGATAGATAGATAGATTTTATTTATTGCACACCTTAGTACAAACTATAATACATACATATATCATGATAGGTAATTCATAAAACAAATTTTAAATGTGATTCTTTTCAGAATTGAAATAAACTTTAATAAATACTCTCAATGTACAAAAAAAATTTGTAGTAGACAATTATGGCGGTGCTTTTAAAAAATCAATTTTTTTTAATTTTAGTGTATGTTCCAATCGTGGTACTTGTCAGTAGACACTCAATTGTTTGTACTAGCGCCAGCAGTTGTTTACCCTCTGTGGAAATGGCGTAAGGTGGGACACTTCATCCTCGGCTCTGTCACAACTGTCGCGGCACTTTTACCTTTTGTCATGACTTTCGTTCAACATTTAGATCCAACTCTGTTGATCTACACACCGTAAGTATAAAAACATCAATGTTTAAAAAGAAGGAAATAAATTGTTCAATAAAAAATTACATTTCTCATAATTTCTCAGTTTGAGAAAACAAAAGAACCGTTTTTTCACCGCAAGTTAAAAAAAATGACCTATCTTATTCATATGCATTGTAACAAAATTTTTAAAAAATGCACAAGCTTGCCTCGGCTAACAAAATTTTTTGCATGTTGGTTTTCAGGGAAGTCAAGGACATTTCTGTGAACGAATATTTCAAAAGCAGCTACATCAAGACGCATATGAGAGCCGTTGCATACTGCTTCGGATTATTGTACGGCTACATCGTCTACCGCATACAAAATTCCGACACAAAGATTCCCAAGGTAAGAATTTTTTTATAATGCAGCGATAAATATTATCTGTAACGTTTGAGCATTGAAGCTTTTATTATATTCGCAAATAAATAATATTGATATGAAACGCATATTTGATATCGATAATCGTTGTAATTTTTTAAGTTCGTGTTTAATAGATTTAAATAGAAAGTCAAACAAAAAGATTATACAAATCAGCGTATGCTATTTTAATCATTAAATAATATCAAACTGAACACAATTTTGTAACCATACAAAAGTTTTTTAAATTCCTCTTAAAATTAAGTAAATGAAAAACTAAAATAATTCCCACCAATTAACTAAAAAAAAAAATGTTCAACCTAAACTAATCCAACACTAACTCTACGCAAACATTTCCCACGTGCGTCTCTCCCTCTCTCTTTCTCACTCGCACCTAAACGCTCAACTATTTATTTTTTGCGCTCTTCGCGTGCACAGAGCACCGTGAGGATAGGCTGGCTGCTGGGCAGCTGCGCGCTCGTCGTCTCGATGTACTCGATCACCATCTTTTACGGGCCGAGGAAGAATTTCACCACCGTCGAGGCCGCCTTCTACTCGTCCCTGCACCGAGCCTTGTGGAGCGCAGGCACCGGCTGGGTTCTCGTCGCCTGTATCACTGACAATGCAGGTGAGTGACTGCCAGCTCTGTTTATGATGATTTTACGAAATTGGATGATTTTTATAGCTTTTTAGTTTTTAGAAGTTTAATTATGTTTTACGGGTTTGTGGAAATAAAGTGTTTAATGGATGTTGCATGCTATCGTGACCGGTGATTATTTCGAATTTTTTGCCGATATGGAAAATTAAACGGGTTTTTGATGAAATATTTTTATTAAATAAATTACCTTTGATTATAAGTAAATCACTCCTTATTCTGTATTTTCTTATTATAGTCCAGAATGTAAGCATAGTTAACGAAAATGACTTTATTAATTTTGTGAGAATAGTAAATGACTAAACATTCCTAAAAAATCAAAATAAAAAAGCAAGCGTTCCTAAAGTTCGTAAAGTTTCCACACTAAATTATTTGTTTCAACGCCTAATATTATATATGCCATCCGAAGATCATTCAAAACAAGTTATTGCCCTATTAAAATTACTAATGTAAATCGATGAAATCTTATGCAGGAGCACTGAGGAAATTTTTGAAATGGAGGCCATTCGTGTTCCTCAGCCGGCTGACTTACTCTGCGTATCTCGTCAACGGCCTTGTCGAATTACACAGCGCCTCGACGGTCCGAGTGCCCCAGTATCTCAATAACTACAGTCTGGTAAGTGTTCTAGTAAAAATTATAAAATTAATTTAACTCATTCGTCGGTCTTGTCTTGCCTTTCGATTGACGATGCTTTAATATTATTTCAATACAGAGTAAATAATATGATTCATAAAAAGCTCATTAGTGACAATGACTTTTACTTTACACATTTATAAATAGTTTATTAAAGGAAGTAAAAAAAGTCGATTAAATAATTTTGCAATGCAACAAAAATAAAACTGAATCATCAAGATCGACGCGATGATAAAAAGCGATAATTAATAATTAATAATCACAATAACAAGCGACAATTTTTTGTAACGTAAATATATTTCATATTTATAATTCAATACAATTAACAACAAGAATATTTCTTAATCCCGCAGCTCGGCAAAGTACTGTCTCACCTCATGCTAACATTCGGTGGCGCGGTGCTGCTCTCAACGATGTTCGAGTCGCCAATCATCGGGCTCGAGAGGATTTTCCTACGCCGCGGTGAGTGAACAACGATATTATTAAATGGCTACTGTCTATATGAAAAAAATGAATTTCACTTAATGAAAGCGTTTTTTTTCCTCTCGACAGAAAGGAAGTCATCGGCCACGCTGACGAAGAAAACCGACAGCGAGGAGACCACCACCACAGAGGCTTGAAGTCTGGTTATTGAATAAGCTGTTTCGTTTTTTTTTTTTTTAAGTCGATTCCTTCTCTCATCAACAGAAAAAAAGAAGGAGGAACGTTATGCGCGTTGCTCAATGCTGGCGTCGCGGTTTGCAAGAAGTTTTATGTATAGCTGTCGATGTATTTTTTGTACACTGCACGTGCGCTGGTTACTTACGCCGATTTGTACTCAATGAGTCCGTTGTAATTTATATAATTTTTTTATTATTAAAATTAAGTTATTAAGCGATGCGCGACGATGCGACTAATTATCTCGTCCAGACCTAGGTGATACGTTTGATATCGACGGTCGATGAATTAGAAAAAGATATGATTGACTTGATCGTTCGTTAATGTACGATCAACTACGAAATGCATTGCTCTTTCGAAGCATTCGATTGTTTTGAATTATTTCGTATTCGAGTTTGTGATGAAGCCAAAATTGATAAAGAATTATTTGTATTTAAGATTTGAACATATTGTAAATAATGTATAAGTATAAGGTAATGAATTTCATTTTAAATTAAGCTAAAAGTTTAACAAAAACATTTTTATACGGAAAGTATGTAAAAACATTTTTGTACATAACTTTAATTATAAGGATTAAAATAAAAATTATTGAAAATTATTTTCTTCTCTATTCAATCTTGAATACAAAAGTATTCAAAATGCCACCTAAATTAAATAAAAAAGTAAAGTTTTTTAATTATTTTGCATAGTTTTCTTCAATGAACTTCAAATTTTATGACGTGACTACCGCTTAGCTCGAATCACCGGGAACGAGCTATATTCAACCCGCTCTTTATAAACGTACGAAAGTATCAAGACCATTTCCTAGTAGAAATACGTGCACTTTCAAAACTCGTTTTCGTTCTCGTCAATGAGTCACTTTGACTAGAATCATAAGAAATACGTAGAAAACGCCCGGACGCTGATCCAAATATCTAACTTCAATAATAAACTCGTTCTACCAGGAATCGCTCGTTATGTTACACTCGTTAAATTAAACGTAACGTATAAGTAGAATTAATGCAAAGTCTCTCTCTCCTCGTGCTCGTTTCATTGGTCAAGTGTCCCTCTCCGTCCACGTCCAGTTCTCCTCCTCGGATTTCCGCCTGTTTCTCAAATTCTCCATGTAATCGTCATCGTCCATCCAACGGTATCTCGACATGGATGACGTGGACGACGTTTCTGACTTGGACGTGCTCTTTGTATCTTCCGTTTCGTTGCTGCGCGCTTGCCAGACGAAGGTTACGTCGCACGATACATCCGCTGGCCCAAAGTCAAAGTCCGACTGCGCGCCTGAATTTTCGCGATTTGATGTTTCCTCGTCCTCGTTCTTCGCTTCTTCTGGCTCTTCTTTCTGTTTTTCTAAGGTGGTAGATGCTTTGGTTTCTTTGACGATAAACGCGGCGCCTTCTTCTTCGGATCTGGACTTTTGCATTTGCCAGGCTTTCTTGAAAGGATGTTCTTGTTCCTGTTCGACCAGTTTTGGCCGCTCTGGGAGCAAGTATTCTGGGTCCTCCTCGCTGGCTTGACTCTGAAATTCAAAATTGATGTAAAGCAGATGTAAATTGATATAACTGAGTGTTGTACTCACCTTAACTATTGATTCCCTTTTGAACAGTCCACCGGACTTGACGTCTAATTTATTTCGGCTAGTATCGGTAAAACCCTCATCTTCCGAAGGAAGCCTGCTCAGATCTTGTACCGTGATCATTTTGCTATCTTTCTTCAGACTAAATTCGTAATTGTTCGCATCGTCTTCTTCCTCGAATGACGTCGGCAGGCTCTCGCTCGCAAAGCTATTCCGTTGACTCGTCTTATTTTCCCCTTCGAATTCTTCCCTTAGAGGTGGTCCCTGCTCCCTGTACTCTCGCCTCTGCTGCAAATACATTTCCTCGTCGAATTCCTCATCATCTGGTTCCTGAGACGAACCAAGCTGTATCTTCGACACGGTCCACAGTTCCATATTCCCAGGTCTGGCTGGCTCCTTGAGAAGAGCTAGTTTACCCTCTGCTGAGGACCGTCGCTTCAGAGTGTCCCATTCTTCGTCGCCTTCCTCCTCAGCCACAGGCGGAGGTACCCGATCACGCTCTTGAGAACTGAGGCGTTCCTGGAGTAACCGGTTCCTGCGGATACGTAGATCCTCCTCCCAGTCGTCCTCGTCGCTGATTCTGGGCTCGGCTGACGAGCGACGGTTTAAGCTACTCCTTCGACTGTAAGAATCGAGCTCGCTTTCGGACGACATGGACCGCTGCTGATCGGAGAACCTTGGCATTGACGATCGAGGCGAGCGCTGATAGTCCTCCTCTTTGCTGATGGTTATCACCGGCTTCTTGCTGTAATCCCTGAAAAAAGAATAATCTCAGCTCATTAAGATTTACCTTATCCCACGTAAAATACAATACCTCGAAATTTCTGGTTCCTTGGGTGCTATCCTCTCCCTAGATACGGATCTTCGATACACCGGGGCGTCCAAATCTCTCATAGGCGATCTCGAGTAACTAGCCGAATTGTACCGCTCCCTCGGATGCAAATACCCATCCTCGTCCTCCAAACCAGCGTTACTCAGCCTGCAATCGCTTCGACTGGTTCTGCCATCATCCTCAGATCTCGAAGTTCTCCTGCTATCCGCTGTTTGGGCTGCCCATTCGTCGTATGCATCAGACCTGATTATCGACTGCCGCCTCATATCCTGCCTCTTGAGTTTCGAGCTGCGGTACTCTTCTATGCCGCTATCATCATACTCAGTTGGCTCTGATCTCCTGAAAATTCCACGGTTCCAGTTCCAACCTCCAGGTTCCGTTTCTTCTTCTTCATCCGGTGTTAGATCCTGACCGATCTTCTTCACGTTGTTGTGGTTCTCTTCGACGGGGGTTTCCTTGCTCAACTTGTCGCTCTCGACGGGTAGAGAGTCGCTTACTTCCATGATTATGTTTTTCACCTCTTGCATGGGAATGTCGAACAGCAGCGTCAGTACAATCGACACTGATACTACGCATAATGCTTCGTAGGGATCCATCTGCAAATGTGAAAATATTATTTTAAAGTTATTAATAAATGTTTTATTAATTTTTTGTACTTGATTATAAATCAAAAAGTAAAGATATTTAGATACTTGGATTGTCGATTTTTAACTTACAATTCTGTAAGACTGAAATTCCGATGAATAGCGCGTTGTACCAACGTTGTAGAAAAATACAGCGAATTGCGAAAGGTAGATAGCGTAGGATAGCTTACTGAACACTATCATCCAGTGGCTGGTCAATAATCTATTAATGATACCTGCAATTTTTAAAATTTAAAATTTTACTTAATAAAATTCTGTGTGTTCGATACCTAACCTTCGCCCTTGTTATGAAAAAATATGTAATATATTTTAAAATGTTATACCTCCATTGTTCGTGAAACATGCAAATATAGTCCAACTCAAAGCAAGTGCAGTCAAAATTGGACTTATTACAGCATAATGCGTTGCTTCTTCAACATCATAGACGTAATCTCTTCTAGCTAAATGCCACGGAGAAAATAATGACCAAGAACCTAGAGCTAATGCTATCAACCAACCTATTCCATTGAAAATCTGGAAAAAGTAATATTTATTTAATACTTTTAATAATTCTGCAAAATTTATGAATTAAAATAGAAAACATACCTTATGAATCCGCACTTTCTTGCCGGTATAATGTAAAAGCACACCGAGAGTAACACCGAAAAGATAAGGTGTCGCTCGGTGTAAAGGTAGTGCGTAAGTTAAATTAGCAGTTTTGTATAGATGTTTCATACTAAAATATTAAGGACAATTAATTAAATAATTAAACTAAAAGTAGTCAAGAGGCAATATTAAAATTATATACAAATGTTTTACCTCATCCCGTGGAAAATGACGAGCGACAAATTATTATTCGATGTCGCAAAGTACCGTAGTGTCGCTGAGACCTGAATCAGGAAAAAGACGATGATGATGCCAATGATCGGTTTTATCTGCAAGAAAAAGACGAGCGCCGGTGCCGCCAACGACAGTTGCATGTCCAGAGCCAACTGATGCGTATGTGTTGCGCACTACAAAATAATTTCGTATTCTGTTATAACTTTTATTCCAAAAATACGTAAAATCATCAAAACGCGAAACGCAACAATATTTGATTTTCTGATAAATCTCACCATTTCTTCGAAGGGAAAGAAATTCTGTACGTAAAGCAGATTGATCCACGCATTCTCCTTGCAAATATCGGCGTTTGCCTTAACGGCCGCGTTCCATTGTGGTCCCGATCCGGTATGCTCCATAACAAAAGCATACCAGAACACGACGGCCAGTAGCGAAGGAGTCAGCCTGGTGAAAAGGAATTTATACTATTAACGCGAACATCGAATTCAAATAAGAAGAAAAACAACTAAAAATGGATGGGCTATCTCACCTTATGAATCGTCCGATCAGTCGACAAAACCAACGAATCTCACCGCGATTATTCAGCTCTTTAGCCATGTTGTAAGCGGTAAGTACACCGCTTAGCAGTAAAAAGGAGTCGGTGTAGAACAGAGAGGCTCGGAGTATCGAGCTTAGAGGATGACTCGCGACCTGCCGTAAAGAGATTATGTAACTTATTTTATTTTTTAAATATTAAAAAATACGTTTATTATGTCTCATTATTATTATTTTTCTATAAAACATAGTAATATTTTTATAACAAAAGAAAGAGGAAATAAATCCCGATTTCACCGACTATTGTGAAATGACTGTCAGCGCGTAATACGTCAAACAAATAGAAAAATAAATCTGCATGCTTTACCTCGGTGAGCGTCACTCGATTGGCATAGGGAATCCTAGAGGTCGGAATCAGCTTGTGAGCCGCGTACAAAGCGATTGTCGATAAGGATCTTATGCCGTGGATGCATCCGATATCGGAGAGGCTTGTTTCTTTATTTCCGAACAATGCTTTGAGAGTCCTCTTCAAGGAGAAGGCCATTATTATCCTCTCGGAATAACTTCCTATTAAACGAAACAAATCACTCGTGAGTAATTGGCTCATTCCCCTTTGACGCTGATCTTTCATTTACGATTTAAATGCGGCTAAACTTTCGAATAATAGAGCGCTTAATTTAGCCTGGACTATTTTCTTTGGAACAAATTATTCGTATTTTTGCCAATTAAGATGTTATTTTGGTGACGACAACGCTTATTTTTTAGCTGGTTATTATTTTTACAAAATATATTTATTTATTCTGAATTCCAGAGTTATAAATAAGAAATATTTTTATTGATAATACTTCAAGTTTGCAAATATTTAAAATATAACGCGCTTATTCAAATACATAGGATTATGTGAAACCCTTATTATCAAAGAAAATGAAATAGACAATTTTTGTTTTTATATTTCTTCATTGATACAAACAACTTAACGAAAAATTTTCCAAAATTTGAAAATTTAATAAGAAAGAATGCGCTTTCATCGTATAATCGATAACAAGGAAAATTTAATGGCTTTTTAAAAAATCATGATATCAAGAGTTAAATTATTGTAACAACATGCAATCCTTTTATATATAAAAATATCACTCACCTTTTTCTTGTAAAGTTGCAAAGTAATCCCTTACCGTAGCGACAATTGCCAAACAGATGAAGATAGCGTAAAAATACCTGCAATAAAATTTTTGTAATAAGTATATTTCACTTTAATTAAAGTAGAAGTGACTATAGATTACTTGTAAATGTTTCTTTTTTTTTTACTTTTAATTTTTAAAATAAAAAGAATGTCACTACTAATGTAAGTAATTCGAATATAAAATATATATTTAAGAAATTTAGCACTCTATTCAATTTTATCTAACAGTATAAAATTCTATTTAAATAATTTTATTACAATATAATGTAGACACTTTATCTGTGTTAAACATTTTTAAAATAAATACTGAAACAAATTAAAGTGCTAAACATTTTTAAAGTTTTTCAGTGATACCTATTACTCAGAAAAATTGAAACTTGCAATTTTATTTAAACGCTTTTGCAATTCTTCAAAATGACTAATTATTAAAAAAACACTACAACCTCATTAAAATGCAAATCACCCAATTAAACATTGATCTATCCAGTATTACGTAGTTTACAAAACACACTCACAATACTCCGATCGTCTCTTTCGAATAACTCTGCGCCTTCTGCTTGACGTAGCACATGTCCGGATCTACATTAACCACGAACTTTATTCCAGTGGTCATGTTGTAATTTTCCAGTGCATCCTCGATGGATCTGCGCGCGTCCTTAGCTGAACAAGCTGCGGGAAGGCAGAGAGCCCAATTCACTGTTGTGAATCTCGGCACAAAGTGTCCCGGCTGAAAATTGTAAATCGAGGTTTACTTGTAATTTTATGGAATATGAATCATGGAGATTCTTTTTTAATCCGATACCTTCGTCTTTGTATAAACAACCTTTTTATGCATAAATTTTATTACTTTTTTTATAAATGTAATAAATAAAAATAAAAATCTCAATATATTTCCAAAAAAAATTGGAAAAACTACCGTAAAACCAATCGTCCGCTCTAACGAACTGCAAGCAGCTCTACCTCACCATGCCTTTAGCAATGCAATATCCACGTACTTACGTCGCGCATGTTGCCTCTGATCAGGGCGCGGCTCTGCATCAGATTAACGGTCAGCTTAGCAGCCGGATGGCTAGCATACAGATCCATATTTGCCAGACAATATTTTCCCTGCACCCTCACCGTCTTCTGCTCGATCTTGACACGTGCCTGCACGCCCAGGCACTGGTCGAAGTCGCCGAGCTGATTGACGTTACCGCGCAATAAGCCAGCTGGGACCTTCGCGCTCGAGTCCAGCACTGTAAGAGTGGGAAATATAATGAAAATTTTATGCCCGAGAGCCGCTGACTTTGACGGAGCGGTGCATTGTGGAAGTTTGAGGAGACAGGTGATAAGGCTTGAATAGGAGGGGGGGGAGGGGGGAAGCTATTGTCGGGTCGTTAGATTTATTGGAAAGGTAAGATGGGGTTATTAAGAGCTTAGGGAGACGTCTCGTTTTTGTACAGAGGTGTTGGAAGTTCTCATTTTCTGGTGTTAGTTGCAGTTGAATGCGTAAGCTTAATGAAATTGGTTTTCAGTCGATTTTATTATAAAGCTATTATAAACTGGAAAAGAACTTGTTTTAAATAAAAAATCTATATATAGTCATTTTCAAATGAATAAAAAAAGGTAACTGTAGTATTTTTTATCGTAAACAACGAATGCAAAATCTCATGATTTAATACTAGTTAAAAATTTTGTTCAAGAAAGTATGCCGTAGAAGCTGCCTTAATGTGTCATATTTTTTTAGGAAAAATTATTTACTATTTATGTATTTTTAGAAAATAATGGCTATTATTTCCCTTGGAGGATAATAGACCAATATTTTCTTAAATTTTCAGTTTATCTATGTATATTTTTATGTATGTATTTCAGAAAAATACTAAAACCTCCACTCATTTTCAAATAAACAATAAAGGATCCGATACCTTTTGTATACACGTATGTCAAACATTATGTTTTCTGTTCATCATAATCCATAAACAGGCAAAAATAAACCCCAAAAGCTCGCGTGCTCTTCCAGGTAAAACGGTAAAAGCGTTGAATATTGCTTACTTTGCAGAGCCCACAATTTGTAGCCGCGCAGCTGGCGCAGAAAGATCTTGCCGTGCTGTTGACAGGCTGGATCCTCGACGGCTGTGAAATTTGGCACGAAGGTCGGCACGCTGAGAATCATGTCGTTGAGCTCGGCCAGGCTGAGCGACGCTTCCGGACCCCTTGGCTTCTGCTTCTGCTTCTTCTTCGTGGCCTTAGGTTCGTCTGAAACACATCCGCGCGTTTGATGATCAGATTGATTGAATATCGATACGAATTACCACAGATCTTTGAACTCACTTTCGTCAGATGCGGCCTTTTTAGCTGGAGCTGATTTTTTATTCTCGCCGTTCGTCTTCGATTTGGCCGGTTGCTCTTTGGTCTTAGCTGGTTTTGGTCGGAGAGCTTCTATGCTTTTGGCTTTTTCTTTGTCTGCTGTCCTCACCTTTTCGAGCTTTCTTTGAAGACTGGAGTCTTCATCGTCTTCTTCATCTTCATCTTCTTCATCGTTTTCATCGTCATCGTCGTTTTTGGCGTTCTTTAACTTTAAACGTTTTTTCCTCTCCTCTTCCTCACGTATTTTCTTTTCTTCAGCTTCCCTTTTTACTCTTTCGACTCTCTTTCTATCTTCTTCAGCGTCTCTTATCCTTTCAGCTTCATCCTCTTCTTCTTGTTTTTTTCTCTTCTCTTCCTCCTCTTTTTCTTTCTTTTTTCTCTCGATTTCCTTTTGTTCTAACTCCCTTTTCTTTCGCTCTTCTTCCTCTTTCTTCTTTCGTTCTGCAGCTTCTTTTTCACGCTTCTTTCGTTCATCTTCTTCTTTCTTACGCCTTTCTTCTTCCTCTTTCTTACGTTTTTCTTCTTCTTCTTTCTTTCGTCTTTTTTCTTCCTCTTTCTTTCGACGAATTTCTTCCTCTTTTTTACGTCTCTCTTCTTCTTCTTTCTTGCGTCTCTCCTCTTCTCTCAATTTACGTTCATGTTCCTCCTTTTTACGTCTTTCTTCCTCTTCTTTCAATCGACGTTCTTCCTCTTCTCTTTTACGTCTTTCTGCTTCTTCCCTTGCTCTGCGTTCTTTTTCCTCTTTTACACGTCTTTCCTCCTCTTCGCGTCGTCGCCTTTCTTCTTCCTCCTTCAACCTACGTTCCTCTTCCTCTTTCAATCGCCGCTCTTCTTCCTCTTTACGCCGACGCTCTAATTCCTCTCGATGACGACGTTCCTCTTCTTCCCTCTGACGTCTTTCGGCTTCTTCTTTTATTCGTCGTTCAGCCTCCTCTTTCAAACGTCTTTCTGCTTCTTCTCTTAATCGCCTTTCCAATTCTTCCCTCTTTCGCTTTTCAGCCGCTTCTTTTTCCTTCCTCTTCCGCTCCTCCTCTTCCTTACGTCTCTTCTCTTCTAGTTCTTTTTCCTTTCTCTTCCTTTCTTCCTCCTCTTTACGTTTTTTCTCTTCTAACTCCTTCCTCTTCTTTTCTTCTTCTTCTCGTTTACGTCTCTCTTGTTCTTCCTTCACCTTTTTTCGCCTCTCCTCCTCCTTTCTTCTCTCCTCCTTTTCTCGAACCAATCTCTTTCGCGCCTCTTCTTCTTGCGCCCGTCTTTCCTCTTCCTCATCCTCATCCTCATCTTCTTCCTCCTCGGTCACCGCGTCATCATCCTCCACTTCGATCTGTACAATCTCGTCATCGCTATCTCCTCTCTCATCATCCTCCTCATCAGCAGAAGCAGCTTCGTCCTCGTCTTCATCATCATCTTCAATCTTACTCAACTTCGACCAAGACCTAGCCCCACTAGGCTTCCTCTCAACCTTCTTCCTACTCAACGCCTCATCTTCATCGCTATCATCATCAGGTGGTTGCTCCACCGGCTTCACAAAACTGCCGCGCGTACTCACCTGCTTCAACGGCTTCAGCGGCACAGCCGCCGATGAAGAACATTGCTGACCAGCCGGACAATCCGCTTCCGTACTCGGATCGCGAACGCGAAAGGCGTAGACGCCGGTAACGAGGAGTCCAGCAGTCAGCAGCACGAACAGCGTGGGCACCAGCAGCCACGCGCAGCTACTCCGCTTACTGCCACCGCCCCCAGCGCCGGGCAACGCCATCGCCCGATCGGATTCACATCACTCGCACGGTTCTGCCTTTGGCTGTTTTCGCGAGCGCGAGCGCACACGCTTACAGAGAAAGAGAGAGAGAGAGGACTGCTCGCACGCGCAAGCTGATCTATTTCGATCCAGCGGCAGCCGCGTGCATTTGTATTGTGCAGTCGAGAAACTCGCGGAGCTTTCGGCTGAGCTTTGAATGATGATTTATCCGGGCGCGATTACTTTTGGACGCTTGTTTTTCGAGTGTTTCCTTTTTATGGTGACTTGCGCTGTTCGTCGAACTCTTCGTGATTCACTAGCACGCTAACTTTGCACTTTCGTTATCCAGCACAACACAATCGCTGCAATTAGACTTAACACTATTTCGAGGCTTCCAAATTTATCCGATTGAATCACTTATGTCGTCGACGAGTCACGATCACCCACGCTTTTCACAATTTCTTCTTCACTCGCGTTAGCTTCAGTTGCGAAGAGACTCGATTTGTCACACCAGGAGACCAGAGAGCCAGCTTTTTACCAACCACTGTACGCACCGTAGGATTGCACGTAACTACTTTTCAGCGGTCGCGTTCCGCTCGCGCGCCAACTTCGATCAAGAGAGAGAGAGAGAGAGAGAAGAGAGAGAGAGAGAGAGAGAGAGAGAGAGAGGGATAAAAGGAAGAAACAGACGTCCAAATCCAGAGGAAAAGAAAACACACAGGGCAGAGTTCGGGGGGATCGTTCGTTCGACTCGTGGGCTCTGTCTCTCTCTCCCGATCGAACGGAACGGTCGAAAAGCGCTCGAGTCGAAAAAGCTCCCGACTGCGTGAGAGAAAGAGAGAGAAAAGCGGCGGCGGCAAAATTAGAGCACATGGCAGGCTCCCAAAGAGCCCCGGAGAGGCCCGGAGAGAGGAAGAGTTTTATTTAGCATCGCCGACTCCGTAGCTCCTCTCGCTCTCTCTCTCCCTCTCTCCGTCTCTTTCTCTTTCCATACAGCGCGGCGCACGTGTCTTACGTAATGGGCATTCTAGCGCCCGGCATTCGGAAAAGAGAGGGACCTTCACGCCCCCGCGGCGCGCGTTTTACTGTTCTCACTCCTCTGTTTCTTACGAAAATGACGGTAATAATAAACCGTAAGACCGAGGCCTCGTCTGGGTTTAAGGGGGATAAAGACCCATTGACATTGTAGCAGGGCTGATTTATGGAAACGGGGCCGGGCTTCTGTGGCTTTTGACGGTGGTTTTTACGATTGGCCGAGATTCGGTCGCGGGTTAAAAATACGCGTGGCTCAGGTGGATTGCGCATTGCCGATTTTCGGAAAGAAATGAATGAACGGATGGGACGAAGTTTTTCGAAATCGTGGTTGAGTAGAGTGACCGCTTGAATGGATTTTAATTTGTATTTAACGATTAAAGTTTGAATGGGTTTTAATTTGGATTTAACCGCAGCCAAGAATTTCGTGTTAATTTCTTTACAAAAACGCACGAGTTTTGTAGTTTTTGTATCGAATCCAATATATATTGTAATAATTTCATCCAAGAAAACTGGAACTACACGTAACGTGTGTTTAAATTTAAATCGATATTCATTTGTACTATGTGAGCTACTAATTCACTTACGTCATTTTATTAAGCATTTTTTTCTTTTTTCCTATTTATGTACATACTTCGTTTTATAAATGTTTTATTTAGTTTGAACAAATTTAAATGATTTCTAGGGTAAAATGAAATTGAAACCTTATTCGAAGAAATGTAATAATAATTCATAATAAAGCAAAATTGTCAAGATAAATTTATAATAAATGTGTTATGACTATAATTGTCCTAATTGCTCTTTACTAACCTATTCAGTTCAGACTTTCAGTTCATCAACCACTTTAAAACTTAATTCTATGAATATTAAGTAATAATAATTACTTTTTTTTGTTTCGGTATCTATACAATTTTTATGTTTATCAAACTAGTTTAGTAAAAAGTTAAAACATTTTAAACAAATTTTAACACTACCATAAATAGGTTTTTTATTTTCTATTTCAAATTTTAGTTTATGAATCAATTTCCTTTGTATTGTGTAAATTTTTCTAGAATAGCATTTTGAGTTCCAAAAGTCTCTTTGCATTAAGAAGATATCTTTTCCAAAACTAGTGTGTGGGCCTCGAATAGAAGACTGAAGATAAATGCGACTACAATAGACAGTCGCGAATCGCTTAAGTAAGAATGCGACTAAAAGCACCAAGATAAATTTAGATTTGTCTACAAGAAATGTGTCACTTTTATCAAACGTTATAGCTCTCAGATTTTGGTTTTGAAAATTATTGTTTTAGAATTAAATAATTTTGTTTTTCACTAAGTTAATTACAATTAAGTTAGTTCCAGCTTGAGAGATTGAATCTAGATTGCACAACATCTCAAGAAAAAGGATTTAGAAATAAATAATTTTTATCGTAATATAATGCGTATTTCTGCCCATAATGTTTTGTTTTTTGTATATTTTAATCAACATACTTATTATTTAAAATTGAAAAAAAGGTTCAGCAACATACGCACAAACACACATTGTTTTTAAATAATAACTGTAAGAAGAACAAGTGCATATAATGCATTTTAACAAAAAGCAAATGTATAAGTGAAAAAAAAATACTGAAGAATTTTAGTGTTTTTTTTTTAATTTTTATTTTGTTTATCAATGTTCTGTCTTGTAAAATACCAAATCTAATAAAAAAGCTACAGCTTTAGAAGACTTTCGATCATGTTAGCTTTACCTTTTTTTTACTATGGCGTATAAATATGTATTTTAGAGCAAAAGAAAAGTGTTTTAATAAATTTTTTTGATAATATTATAATACAATTTTTAGTTTGAAAGTGTAACTTGTAAATTGATTTTAACTACAATAAAGGTTTGATCAACTTTAAAAGTAAAATTTAATACTTAATATAAATACTAATATACTTATTCGCATAATTATTTATATGAATAAAGCTTAACAATTTTGTTAATGAATAAAATAACTTAATTAATTATACGGCAGTCGTTTGCTGAAATGCTTGAAAAAAACTGAGAGGAGATCAAGCTCTGATTCTGCCGTTTTTATCACTAATATCTTCTTCGCTACTAAGCCTAAGATCCTTTTGCGATTCATGCTGAGATTCTCTAATTCTTCCCAAAACCATTTTTTCTAAAATTAGTAAAGGTGACTCGAATAGTAGACTAAAGAAGAATGCGAGTATAATTGATACAGCCAAATTACTAAAAAATGCGTCCATCTGAAATAAAAAAAAATATATTTCAGGTATAATTTAAAAAAAATCTCATTATCGTATAGAATACTTACAACAAAATAATCAGAAAAGAACGTAGAAGTCCTCAAAGTAGCAGCTTGTAATATTATTGTGAGTATGTGTATAAGGTAGATCCAGTAGGAAAGCCTACTTACAGGTATGAACAACTTTAAATCTAAGAAGCTTGATATCCATCCTAAAATAATTATAATCTTCTCATTATTTCGATACAAATAATCAAAGAACAATTGGAATGCAAAAGATATTGTAATTAATTTAGATATTTTAGTTCACATCTGACAATTTATTTACATACCGCCGCATTTGTATACACTGGCAAAAATAATCCAACATACAGCTAATGACCAAATTGGTCTAGAAAGTGTTCCAAATGAAGTTTCCAAGAAGGCATCATATTCATACTCCTTCGTCATGAAATATCTAGTACCAGCTGTGCAAAAAGCAAAACATAGTACAGTCACTGACCATCCAGTCCAAACCACTAGCTGTAAAATATATCAAATTTACTGAATGAATAAAAGTGCAGTAAATAATAATTATTAATAATAATTTTTAGCAGCACTTAATTTCTTAAATATAAATATTTGATTCATAAAGTTTTATTTAAATATAGATTAAAATAAAAATTCAAAAGTAGCTAAAAATGCAACATTTATTAAGAATATCTTTACATAATACCTGTAAACATTTATAAGCAATACCTTTTTTAATTTCCGTTTATGAGCGGCCACTTCATATCCAAGTAATATACCAATGAAATAAGGTGCAGCTCGACAATATGTCTGAATGTAAACTTCTTGAAAAAGTCCTATTATTGCTGGCATACTGAAAACATACACATTTTAATTTTGTAAATTTATACTATAGCAATGCTACTTATAAAAGTTCTTTAATTTTACGTACTCAGTGAAATGAGTGAATGACGCAACAGGATACTTATTGATTGCAGTAATTGTGGCTCCTGTAGCTATTGAGGCAAGACAAAATACTATTGCCAGTATAATACCGATTTTTGGTTTTTTATATAATGGATAAAGAACTATAGGCGAGATCAGAAATAATTGCATATCTACATCGAGATACCATAAATGTTGTAAGCACTAAACAAAAGAGAAAAATAAAAATTTGAATGATTATTATTTTTTCTAAGTTCATTAAAATGAATTTCATACATAGTTTTTTATTTTCTTTTTTTTTTCTAATTTATAATATTTACATACGCTAGTATCAGATCGTAGAAAGTTATGTGAGTAGAATATGATACTCCACCATGTAGAACGACAATTTGTCGACACATAATCCACTGTCATATCCCAACGTGGCCCAGAAGCTAGTTTTGGTAGTACGATGATAGTGAGAGCTAAGAGCACGGCCACTGACGGGGTTAATCTATACATGTAAAAGTAGTATGAAATTAAATTAATATCATATGAATTAATTCTAAACAATTTGAATAAATGTATACCTGAGGTATCTGTGCAGATAAAAGACAGGAATATTAAAGCATTTTTGTTTTGGTATTTGTTTCAAAAATATATATGCTAACAAAAATCCACTAAGAGTAAAAAAGGTATCTACAGCAAAGGGAGCAAGAAAAATGAATAAGGATTCTCGAGATCCCATCCACTAAAAAAAGAAATTCAAAATTATTTGGGAATAGTGAGCACAACTTTTCTTTTAGGGTTAAAAATGATTTTTAATTTATTTTCAAATTAAAAGTTGGTCTTACCTTTAAAATATCCAGGTTATTTACATTTGGGGCCAACAGTTGTACAGCGTACGAATGGCCCAAAACTACCCAGGCTATGCTCAAAAATCGAATACCATGTATACTTGGCAAAGTGTTTGGAGTTGTCTTCGTGCTGACTAACCGGCCGGCATTCTTGACCAACGAAAATCTACTGAGGGTTACTAATGCATGGTGCTTTTGGAACTCATCCGTTTTTGTAATGACCAAATCACACAATGTGCAGAAAATCAGGAAGATTAGATATACACCAAAAACAGATCTGAAAAAGTAGTTATACATAGTATTAAAGGTATGTATTAAAACAATATTGGATTCAATGTTATAAGTCTATATTAACATAACAATATTCAATTTAAGAATTTCAACCAATATTAGTAGATTCTCAAACTTATAATTATTAATAACGAAATTTGCTCGACCAAAGACGCTTACGAATTATAAAGCTCAATCATATTTATCAAGGAATTGCGAAAGATTGCGTAGGAGACGGAACAAGATCTTTGATTAAGATCTTGGATTAAGGTTCACAGCTGCGAGACATCTGTCAAGCGTAGTCACTATACAAATTTTATCTTTATCTAATAAATTGCTTAAAGTATTAACGTGCGTCAAATACTTTCTTCAATTCTAACCCTTATTCAAAATAAAACAATATTATTCACTTCCCGTATCTATACTAAGTACTCACACGCCAACGATCAATTCGGTGTCCCATATTTCTTGATCAATCTTAGCACAAGTAGCTGACGATACTTTTATCCCAGTGCCGTTAGGAAAACCTATCTTCTCCCCCACATGTTTCTCAGCGTATTTAATCAAAAGATTTAAAATCACCACGACATCACGCGGACCACAGCTCGAGGGTAGACATGACGATAGAGTTAAGTCCACAGGTAAATTGCTTAGCGCCGGGATATCGATGCTGTACATACAGTGAAGACCTCGAATCTGATAGCCCTTGGACTCACCAACCGCTGACATGCACTCGTCGTACATACCCAAATCGACGAGATTGCCCTCCAATAGACCAGATGGTATTTTCGACGAGGAATCGATCACTAAAAAACAGTGTGATAAAATTATTGTGTTATAAAATTGAATGTGTTTTTTTGGCATAAGTTTTGAGCTATCAGCAAAAAGATAAAAGCTTGATGTATGGTGTCGTTTATGAAATTTTTTTACGGAATAATGAATAGTGCGAATTTATTGACGTATACCAAACTATTAAAAATAATTCATAGTTTTTTATTCGAAGTTCTAAAATTTTAGTCATATCTGTATTTGTAATATTATATTTTACAGATTATGTTATAATTTACGGATTCACTGTAGAACTACATAAGCCAAATTTCAGGATTCTTTTCAAAATTTATTCAAGTTTTAAAACTATTCAAATTTTAATATTTTATTTTTTAATCGTTTGTAAATATTTTGCCAGAACAAATATGTTTAAAAAAGTTATTTTGATTTTTCATTTTAAATATCTAATATTGCTCTCAAAAAATTTATTTCAATGCTTTTAAAAATATTTTTCAAATATTATACAAATTAAAAATAAAAAATACGTCATGTAAGTTTCACATCTAAACAATTTCATTGCAGTTTATAAAATTTAGTATTTACATTTTTTGCATATTTTCGAATATATTTTAATACGTGACTTTCCACTAGGGTAGTTATCAAAGAAATTTAATCGAATATTGCGTTCTCGTAATTGTATTATTTTTCGCATCAAATAGATAATAATAATAGATAAAAATATAAGGAAATATTCATATTTTTTCAGAAAATAAAAGTAAGAAATAATATCATAATCGAGAAATAATACAACCATTATATCGGTAAGCTGGTAAAGTTTCTTAGTGGAAAAGTTTTGAAATGTAAATTAAAATACGTGAAAAATTTACTATGTTCAAAATCATGGCTAAAATATTTTAAAGTAAAAGACTTTAAAAAATTTTCGAAAACATTTAAGCATACGTTTCGCGAAAATTAGCTACCATAATAATAATTTAAGACTATTATTGACGAACAAAATAAAAAAATTTCTCTCAATTTCGGGAACATTATCTTTACTATATCATTGCAATTCTCATTGCAATATCTTTACAGATATCATTTTTTATAATCAATAAGCATTTCTTAAAAATTTTAAAACATTTTTAAACTTTTTTAAAAACATTTAGAAACCCTCATGATTATCCAGAGTGATATAAGAACATATTAAATTCAGTTTTGGAGTAGTAGTAGAATAATTTTGGAACATTCCAATAAAAGTTCTAGAAAAAATTAGCCAACTTTTTTTGGTTATTAAAAATGAATGTACTAGAGCATGTTCAAACATAGACGATAGAAAGTACAATAAATGTTATTTTTTAATTTCTAAAAATGAGTTGACATAAAATTCTCAATGGAAAAAAATATTAAGTGAAAATAATATTAACTCACTTTTCAAAGCCCACATATCCTTGTTCTTAATCCCTGCTAGCAACATTGTCAGGTCTCTACCGCAGGTATGAGTTTCATTTGCTGGAAATCCTGCCTTAAAATCCTCGATGAAATTTTGATAATTTTCCAGTAAACTCATCAGATCAAACATGCCCATCAACTTGGGTATGCTCATCTGTTGCTTCTTCTCTTTGCTGACTGGATTCATCAGCGAATCGGCGTCGCTGCCAGCGATTATCAGCAACGACATCAGAGCAAGAAACGTGAACGTAGCGCGACGACACATTTTGATCGGTGAATCGAAACTGACGATCCAGAGACAACTGTAATTCAGATAATCGAACAGACTACCCAGAGACAACTCGAGTGACCTGCGTTTTCATAAGACTTCCTTCGTTTTTAATGCAAGCCAACTCCCACTACCTGGGGATTATTAGTTTATGATACAAAGTAATTTGCTTATATCGTAGGTGAGGTGATAAGAATGTTGTCTCGAAGTATCTGCTGACTAAATATTATTGTTGGACGTTTTTATTTGCAAAATCAGCTACTGCCCGATTATCTACGTTTATATAGTGCGTAATAATCGATTAATCAGTGCAAGAATTTAGCATGATAATTCCGGAATTAAGAAATCAAAATAATTTGTGCATGAGAATATGTCTTATTTCTTAATATTTTTAACTGTAAGGAAACTTTTCTATATTTGAAAAAATGCATGTAATTTTATTATTAGACGTAACAATTCTTATCGGAAACCAAACAGAATAATATCAATTAAAATTAATATTTAATTAGCAATAAAACAACATTATAAAAACCATTGTTAGGTAGTTTCCTTAAAATTAATTTATTATTACTATATTTTTATTATATAATTTAAATATCATTTTTAACGTTTTTGAAAAAATTTACTTTATTTTAAAATTTAGCTATTAATAGTATATTATTTACCCAGGACAATAAATGGACATTTATTACCCGAGGTGGAGTTTGCAATACGAGTCGTATGCGAGCTAGCGAGCTAGCAAGAGCCAAAGATGAGTGTCTACTACGAGCTGAAGACGAGTAATAATGCAATCACATAAAGGTCCACTTGTTCATGGTACATACAGTAGTCTATCTAACCCAAGCATTGATTTTCAGGTTTTGTTAGTATTAAAAAGCGGGGGTTAAGTGATTATTTTTAGACACAGTAACCACACCCTTAGTAAGTGATGATAAAAAATTAGGCTTGTATGTATTAATATACATATAAGTATGTTTTGTTCAATTTTGTTCGATTTTAAAGCAGCGGCCAATAAAGTAAAGTTTATTCCCCACTGATCTGAAAATGATCACTTAAACGCGCGCTTTTGAGATTAATAAAATGCAAAAATCGTGCCTGCGTTGCACAAAATATATTTATTTAAATTTCCCTTCAATTTTTGTGTTTTTCTATTATGTTACATTTATATCTAAGTAATTTCAAATAATAGGCTATACATTAACATCAAATTTATCAAAAGATTTGGATATTTTAAGTTAATTAATAAAATTTAATTTAAAAGTTGAAATTAATTTATCTTTTCTATTGCATAGTACATTCTTTAAATATAAACAAGGTTTATGTATTTTATATAAACAGCATCATCAGTACTTATAATAATTACATATGTTTATTAGATGCCATTGATATTGTATCAATATGACATCAGTGAAAAATAACAACAACTTAGAGGGTTTATATCAGTCACCCATCCAAAGACGATCCGTACCATATGAAGTTCCACAAAAACATTTGAAACGTTCTTAGGAAGAAGGGCATGTAAACAATATAAATAAAATGATTTATGTCCTTCTTCCTAAAAACGCTTCATTAATATATCTAATTAGAGTATTTTTATAATATGGACTTAATAACGTATTAAATATAAAAAAAAAACTTTCTCTGGCCATCTTTGTATGCAGAAAAGTTCAAAATTAAAAACAGGATAAAAACATTAGTGCTATAAATTATTGATAATCTCAAACCTTTAACATCCCTTATTTAAAAAAAAATGTTTACATTATATGAAAACTTTCCTATTAGAATCTTCTAAAATGTCAGAGATCATAATAGAATTTTCTATAAGTTATATAATATTATAATATATAAGCATTATTACAAACAGCTCTGTTTTTGCAAATCACTCTGATAAACAAAAATTGTCAAGTCATTATATTTTGGATCATGAATTAAGGAAACAGAAAAACCAGGTTGTTCCTATTAGTTAAACATTATTTGCAAGGCGATAACGTAATCCACATCTAGTCATACACGTCTGGTCAGTGGAGACTTCAGATG